>JBCEZV010000080.1:10364236-10377040 GCA_039654365.1 Cataglyphis livida
AAAATTTGTTTTTCTTAGTTAGACCGGAGACTTATTGAGTGATGTGTTATATATATATATATATATATATATATATTTATTTATTTATTTATTTATTTATTTCTCTCTCCTCCTCCCCTTTTAATTTTTAAAAATTTGTTTGCCATTGTTTCTGCGAAAAACACAATAGCAGTCTTGATATACGTCAATATTCTAAGTTTGCAATTTCAAGTTAAAAGCTTACCCCAAAGGCCCGTTTTTTTTTTTTATCGAACATTGGGGAAATGAAAAGGTAGAAAAGGATTTTGAAACTATTGATTCTGAATGACACATTGACAGTTTGGCAGATGTTGAGCGAGGTTCCCAACGCGTACACGTGGAAACTTCACCTCTTCTTTCACATTCTGTATGTATCTTATTATGTATATATATATATATATATATATATATATATATATATATATAAACATAGATACAACAGAACTCCATTTACCATATTGCATACGCGCAATAATATTACTTTTTCTTTTATTTTTATATAAAAATATATTTATGGTTTGCATTCACACAATAGCAATTGATACTAAATAGAGATGAAATAAAATCTTTTTATTGGGAATTTTCTGCGTAATATTACACATTATTACACGTTATAGTCGAACTATGGCCAAGATAATAATTTCTGTATTATAATCCGGCATTGTACCATCGTTGACAGTTACCTTGATATTCCCGATCGAAGCGCAGCTTTGAATGGAATTAAACTGACAATGAGAGTCTGCCATATTGGCATTATGCCATACGAATTGCAATAGAAAGAAAAGGCGATTGACTTCGCGCATCTCGAAATACAATATATATTAAAAATTTACGGGATATTGGATATAGTAAATTGATTCGTAAAAATCAATATTGCAAAGTCAGATATGAAATATCGTGAAATTTATTATATTTAAATGATGTATTGTATTAAATATTAGTATAAAAAATAAAAAATTACAAATTTATCCAGAAATATATATATTTCTGATTTAAATTATTTTAGATTATTTTTGTTATAAAAAAATGATTCATGACGTATTTTAATGTAATACCATAATTTCTCTTGCCTTACATAAGGTATTTCGATCTGTCGATAGAATGCAATAAAAAGCGAAAAGATGAAAAGGCGGCTATTATTATTCAGAATGCGTCTCGTATTCTCGTTTAGCGATATTCAAGAGCTATTAAACGTTCAAAATTCATTAGGTACTCGTCAGCAGGCTCCATTTTCCAAAGATAATGAAACCAGCATGGAGGCTCTATTACAAACAAGCAGACGGTATTCCATTCTCTTATTGGAATCTTGATTTTGATTCACACAATATAGACAAATTATTATCAAATTACTCAGATAATATGAATATGCTGGTAAAATGGATATTCCAAATAAATATATGTGAAGTTCACATTTATATAATCTACTAGAGGAAATTGTTTTATAAGATATACCATGTGCTCTGGAGTTGTCTCTCTCTGGTAAAATATCTCTCATTTGTATACTGCATTGTGTCCATAAGTTCATTCATTTATATCACTTTCGCGAGTAGTAGAAGAAATTGTTTTATAAAATAGACAGCTCATTGTATGGGTATGTATATATCTCGTACAATATTTTTCTTTATTTATACACTATATTGTACATATTATACACTATTCACCATATTACATTCATAAGAATTCATGAACAGAGATAAGCTGTGAGAGAAATTATCAATATGACTTGAAATTTAAAAGTGCATAAATAAATCTAACATTTTTTTTCTTATTTTTATATATATATATAATTTTTTTTTTTTTAATAATGTTCCATCTAAAAAAGAATGTACGAATGGCGTTATAAAATCAAGAGAATTATAGATGCAAATATGAGAAGTTGACATAAAACATGTGGTACAATTATTCCGTATCTCCAATGCTTCTGCAAAATAACTAATGTCCAACTGTTATTGCATTCCAACTCGCGTTGCTATTATAACGCCCGCGTTGTCGTCCATCTCTCTTAATCCTGCAGAAGCATTTTTTTCTCTCGCGCGACATCCATTAAGCTGCGCGCGATATCCCCCGGACGGAAGGATACGCCGGAATTGTACTGCTACGAGCTAAAGAGAGACAGATAGAGAGCCGCTGTTGGGCGGAACAGACGTACAAAAGGCGGCCGCTTTATCGAAAGAACGAGCTCTGCTATTTCTCCATGTCTTCACTCTGTTACTCTGAATCACCGAGCTCTATATATTTGGAAGGCGTTTTCCCATATATTTTAATTTCTTGTCTAGAAAAAATAATTTGAGACACTAAGTCTCACCGGAAGTATCTGTATGTTTTAAGTTTATGCATATTTAACAGAAAGAAAAGAGACGACGTATACAGTTTGGACAGAAAATGGAAGTTACTTGAGGAATTAAAAAAATTAAAAATTAATTTTTAAAAAATTAATAAGATATCTATTTTCTGGAAACCTGGAATTCTCAGCAAATTTTTTTGAACATGAAAGGATCAGGGTATTCTCATGGAATTTTATTGGGAATTAAGGAATGTTTAAAAAAATTTTCTCTTCGATAAATTCGCTCCTATCGGTAATCCGCCAATAACAAGCTAAGTTATGAATTATGTATTAAAGAATATATTATACATCTATCTGTTTATATATTTAATGTCTTAATAAAATATTTAAAATGCAGTATATCGTCTTTATTTTAATTTTTAATGATAAAAGATGAAAATGTTATGCAAGTTAAAAATTTTTATTTTAACGAAAGCTATTCAGTTCTTCTTTCAGTACATTTGTAAATTTGAAATTTAAAATGGCTATGTGTTTACCTTCGTATGAATGAAAAAACTTATTTTAGAGGAACAAAAATATCTTTAAAATATTCCCTTTACTTGAAATTTTGAACCAAAATAGCTAGAAGATCAATTTTTTTACAAGATTTGAGTAGACATTCTGAATTTAAATTAAATTTTTTATTTAAAAATATATCTGTTAAATTGTTTCTTACAAATTTTTTAAAACTCGATTTGACATTATCAAGATAACAGCAGCTGTCAACGCAGTGGTTGTCCATTATGTGAGAGGATTTCGTTATAGTGTCTGCTCTCTAAAATAAAAAATATAGCCCAAAAATTCTTGAAATATAGACTTAAATTTGTCCTCCATATAATATTTTTCGTTTCGTATCTTCTTGTTTCTCGCAGTTTTCTTATTTGCTTGTTTTCTTGTTTCCTTTGGTCGTTGTTTAGTATTCAAGAGGGTACGTAAAAAGCTTTAAAAGGATCAGCAATAAAACTCGCTGACTGGAGACTTTCTTCCAAAACGAGGACAGATTTCATGTAAAACACGTCACAGTATTGAGTTTACCAGCGGCCATTTGTGTCAATTATCACGATAGATGTGCTAGTTAGTTCAAGTGAGACTATCGGCATTCGGTAATCGGAGATTAGCATTAGCAACGCGTGTCAAAGATCTCTTGCGTAACAGATTGGACTACGCGGTTAATTAGAATGCTGAGTTCCATGTAGTATATCGTGCATAAGTCCTCCACATTAACATTACTAATCATTTTAAAACAGATATCGTTATTTTCCCCGAGACAAAAATTTATCCAAATCCTTGCAAATATATATATATTTTTTTTTTTTAATTCTGAGTGAGAAATCCGTTCACATATAAAATAAAATGGATAAATTATCTTCTCCATCGCCTTAAATTAAACATAAAAAAGATTGAAAGTTTTATATTTTTTATTTTAGTAATACACAATATTTTTGTAATAATTAAAACTACTGATTTTACCGAAAAAGTCATACGTTTCAACTTTTAGTTTGTAACAATGTACAAAGGCGTTTATTTCACCTCTGATCCTATCGACTTTTAACTGTTAAACGAAATATACAACCTCAGTTTCTCTTAGAAAAGTTACTATAGCATCCAATCGGATTTCTCGAAGAGTGTAGGGCAAATACTAGCGTGCGTTTTTCGTTGATTGGTCAAACACTCGTGTGAAAGGGACCGAGTTAACAGGTTCTTTTTTTTTTTTAAAAGAAAAAAAAAAAAAGAAGAAGAATGACAAGGTAGCGCATTAGTCCTTCTAAAACTTTTCGTAGAAAATTACAGACTATCGGCGCCTGATTGGAAACGTTTTTGTGGTCAATTTCCATTAACCGGACAAACTTAGTCGCGCCTTTAGAAAACTTCATCACTTTGCTATTTAACTCTTTCGTGTCACACATTACGGTGCATTGTATGTCCTGCATTCGAATTTTTCAATTATTAAATAGTTGGATTATAACGCTGATTGCTATTGTAATAAAAAAAAAATTATATTTATTAAAATTATATAAAATTATATATAATTATTATTAAATTTTGTGAGAATCTAATTATCGATCTTATTATATATCGCGACTATTTCTCCCGCTAATAAATATCTCTGTTAAGATAATGGTATGAAATAATTGCCTGCTATTCCGACAATAAATAAGAGCAGACTTTTTTATGGATAATCGTTAATCTTAATTACGGATTTCATGAGGGATGTGTCGACCCATTCATTCCGTAACGTGGATTATCTTAACATTTTTCTACGTGCAATTGCCTTTGTGGATTCGATTATTTTTCAAAATAATATTTAAAGAAATATTTTTTTAATTTTTTAATTTTTTATTTTTTAATTTTTTTTCTATTATTGTACAGCTAAAACATGCTTAACAGTTTTAAGCAGTCGCAATATGTTAATTGATCTCCATTTTTTAAGATCTATAAAATTAATTGTAACGAAAAAAAAAAAAAAAAAAAAAATGGATGGAGTACAAATGAAGGGTTGATGGTGATAAAAGTTTTTGCGAGATATTTTGAGAGAAATGAAAAATTATTCCATTTTGTTTGAACTGGACGACGATCTTTATCGGTGATGACAATTGTTAACTTGAGCTCTCGAGAATAATACATATGTTCTCGTAACAAGCACGATCGTCTATTCGATTACATCTCGCGAGAATCGACGGGTGCTAAATTCTCGAATGGTAAATTCGACGTTCGCGAACAACGGAATACTCGATACTCTACGTAATTGGAGTGGCGATACATAACGCGAGTCGGGCACACTCGCTGCTCTAATTCGCGCCGAAATATGGTCTGCGAGCACGCGCGCGTTACAAATCAAATATTCTGCAGAATAATATATGTGAACATTATAATTGTCATCTCAGATGATTTTGGATTTGAAAATCTTCATTAACCTATATTTCACCCAACTAATCGAAAATTCAACCTAACACGATCTGCGCAAGAAATTTAATGTGTCAAATATTTTTTATATAATTATTGAACCAACATGGATTTATTGTTTTTGTTAAATTTATAATTTAAATATCGTTTTTTTTTTTTTTTTTTGCAAAAATATCAATAGGTAATAAATATATAAAATAATAGTTCAAAATTCTTAAAAAATAATATAATAATCCGTTCATATCTTTTTATAATCACATTTTATATATCACACTGTCATCATATGCAACCAGTCTTCGTTCTCGTGTAGCCTTTTTCCTTCCTACTATCAGTATCGTTCCACATGATCGGCCGCAGATATGTGCTACATTGCATTAAACTTTTTCGATAAAGATAGCGAGGTAGAACGCTCGATATTCTTTCCCAAAGAAAATGCATATTATCTTTATAAATTTTTAAATTTGAATTTAAATTTGAATTTTTAAATCTTAAAATCTGGAGTCTGCAATTTATATAAGACTGTCATCCTTCCAAACAAATGCAATTTCTTAGCGCCTGCTTCTCTTTTCCCGCAAACTGACAATGAGTATAAAGTTATATATTTTATAAATATAAACCAACAGTATTTTTTTTCTCCAAATCACTTTATATGAAGAGTATTCGAAATATCACGGAAAATTGCAGATAACGTTTCCCATGATTTTCACAAGAGTGAAGTCTGACTGGCGTTATATTTGTCGTCTGTAAAGTTTTGTATTAGAGAGCAAGAAACCTCCTTGGCAAATTCTGGGGCTATCCTGACGCGCAACTTGATACCCACCACTTCCAACTTTTCATTGCAGCGTGTCGACAATGCCATTAAACTTTCAATCCTGTATTCGACTTTTAATCTTTGCCCCGAGAGGAACAACCCTTCTCCATTGTGCCTGTGCCGCTTGATAAAATTGTCTTATTTGAGTACTCATTAAAATAAATCATGAGTATTATGTGCCCTTTAAATGTCAAATCTTTTTTTCTTTTTCACATCATTTTCCTCATATAAGGCTTCCTTCTTATATCCTGTAATATTTAGGTCGCAAAGATCCACGTTGAAGATAATCTCGTTGGCCGAAATTACAGGCGAAATGCGCCGAAATTGCAGAGCTCGTCGGATATAGCTTGCTAAAGGTGAACAGGGGTGGACAAAGGTAGCTGAGTTTTATCGGGCAATTTACCGCGGGCGCACAGCACCTCCGATAAGTGTTATCACATAGCTCGTCTTTATTATGCTTTCTTTTAGTTAATTCCGGGAGTCGAGCTTGCGCGGGACGAATATCCGGCAACTGGGTAGCACAGCGTGTAACACTTTTATGATGCCATTTTACTATAATTTATTGCATTACTTCCTTCTTATTCTGCGAACCCCTGGCGCCTATCTAGAGATTATCTTTGTACTTTCCTTAAAGGACGGTTTTTTCTTTCTCTCTTTTTTCTTGTAAATCTCACATTTGACAGATATTTCATACGTATATATATATATATATATATATATATATATATATATATATATGTATATATTTGAAGATACGTTTCAGAATATTTCATTTTGTGTCCCAAATATTCTTGATTTTTAACATAGAATATTTCTGACAGAGAAAATCGTAAAAAAAAAATTATATCTCATAAAGAAGATTAAATATTTAACTTGTGTCAGAGAAAAAATTTAATCTTCATAAAAATACGCAGCGATCATGAATGAATTCTTTTGAAAACAAAAATTTTTACTATATAATATATAGGTATTTTTCTTTTTAATATAATATTGAAATTATCGGGGAAAAAATATTTACAACAATAATTCTATCGTGATTATTGCGATTGAAAGCTCATTACAAAAGATATTATTTTTACATGAATATACAGAGTTTCGTAAATTCGTATATTTAACGTATTTCAAAATTGCATGAAAGTATAAAACAAAACTCCGATTATAACGAATAAGGAAATTCGCGAATAACATTGATAGAAATAATTAAAACTTTAGAAAACATACGAAAATAATTAAGCGTGTGATTATTAATGTCCTACTTACAACATTTTTTGTATCAACGTTGGAATTTACACGCGACAACTTTTATCTTTTTTTTATTTCGTTTTAAATAATCGACTCTCTCCTCTCACGTTTTCATGGTATGGGACAAATCCTAGCTGTTTGATATTTATATTCGAAGTTAGATGCTTTATATTAAGTTGCGTGCCGTGATTCGATTTCTCGGTGGTCTTCCTCTATCCTGTCAAAGGAGTCTTCCACTTCACTTGCTATCATAGTTCGGATATTCCTTGAGGATCCTCGTGTCCTATCTTCAGAAGAACCATCACGGAATTTCCGACGTAAGCCTCTCGACTACTTAGCGAGTGAGCAATCTCAAGACAAGAGTTCTTCTTCGATTTTCCCGCTGGATTTCTTACTGAAATTCTAGTCCGCAATTATCTACTTAGGTCTAATCTGTCTACAACTGTATCGCATGACTTTATATTGCGCTCCTACTTTTAAATATTTATAAAAGAATCGAAGTACTCTCCTTCTTGGACTTAAAATCTAAGAAGTTGCAAAAGTTAGAAAGAAGATAAATTAAAGAAACCAAATCGAGTTATTTCAACTATAACCAATTAAAATTTATAAAAGCATAAAATTTTACATTGTGCTTAAAAAGAAAATCTGCAAACAAACAAAATTCTTTTTACGAAGTATTTCTCCGGAAATAGCGTCCAAGAAATTTTCTTACATTAGATTTGTTATCGATATTCACGTTCTCTCGTTCAGACAGAAGCGGAGGACAAATGGAAATAAACGAACTTGTATATTTTCTTACAAACGAAGTAAAGTAGCTCGCAGAGATTCGCGGCACGAATTTTCTGCGGATAACCGATGTCGTATCTTGAAAGTCACGGCATAAGATCGATTTGCTAGCGGTTGTCTCAGCATTATTTCAGCTTGCAAATGTACATCGTTAAAATCGTCTGGATGGGATCGTGAGAAACAACAGATAAGTTTTAACGAGTCTCGCCTGAAGACGGTTTTGAAGCAATTGATGTAGTAGTATCCTTCTTACAAAGAAAGTTTCATTCTTTACCAGAAACATCGAGATTGCTTTGCATATTTTATAAAAACAAACGGTTCTTAAAAGAATATTTTATTCTACTATTATATAGAATGTCACGAATTTAAATGTCAAAACTTTGAGAGTGTGTGGGGAATCCATAAATTAAGAAAAAAAAATCCTCTAAAGATTTGCTCGTTTTTCCTTTGTTTTGGAGAAAATCGCAAAGGTTTTATTTATTTTTTATTTATTTATTTTTTATTTTACACTTATTTATGCTGGCACTGGCTTAATGAAGATATTGTTCAAAATGATGATTTCTCCTGCAATAATGCAAGCTCTTTATTAAAGTAAGCACAATAATCCCGCATTATCGTGTATTTATTTAATTAATCCTCTAATTTTACTTCAAAAGGATTTTAATCCATTCTCTTTTCTTCATTCCATCGTTTATTTTTTATTTCATAATGCTTTTCGATAAACCTAATAATTTTATTATTTTTACCTCTTTTGGCGAAAACATTTGTTTGTTTTTTCCGATTTTCTCTAAATGTAAAAAAAAAACTTTTTTGTAATTTATCGATCTCCCATACGTTTCCAAAATTTTGACATTTAAATCCGGGACACCATGTATATAACATACATGATATACAAACTAAAAGAAGCAAAAGATAACTATTCCAAACAATGAACTGAATAGCTTCAAGTAAACAAAAATTACAGCAGATTTTTAGATACATAATTATATACAGTGCGTGAAATTTGTACAAGTTGTGTGATTTATTATTAAATCACATATAAATCAGAAGAGTAACTTGATATGTTAGTATCCTCGCAATTTTCTCTCGAGCATATACGGCGCAACGGTAATTTCATTCAAGCAAAAGAAGAAATAACAATCTGGTAGTGATCGTAAATTAATCAGACACATTTCCGCTCTATTCGTTTCAGCTTCTTTTACGGAGTACATAGAGAAAAATCTTTATAGCCTATACATAGTCGCTGAAGTGCAAGATTTATCGGTCGCTTTCTACGTGTGCCTGATAACCCTGTGCATGACAGCAACTCGATAAAACAGTCGTGTAATGAACAGATTGAACGTAAATTTATACCCTATCCCGTCGTCGAACTTTCATGGATCATGCAAATCCTTCGATCCTCATTGCTCGATTAACTATTATATCAGACTTTGCTTCTTGCATATGTTTTGACGTGGCACAAAGACGTTGCAAAAATGAAGAAAATTTATACGAAAATTGAAAATTGTAAGAGATGAAAAATTGATCCCGGACGTGTCCATGAATTTTGAAAGAGCGCGCAATTCATTTATTTAATTTCAATTATTATTAATTAATTCTTTTTATTACATTTATGGTAATTAAATGTCTTAGGATTTTCAATACAGCCCTTCAAACGTGTCATATGTCAAAATATTGAACAGCATTTCGTAGACTCTTCTACTATTTCTTCTGCGTAAAATTTAAGCGTAATTTTTTGAACGGTTTAGAAATTACTTAAGTTTAAAATTAATATTGATTCTTGTGGAAAATCGCGTATTGTAGCGCATTTATTAAGAAATTTGACAAGGAAAAAACCTTGCCAACAAAATAAAATTTTTTATATATAATAAAACTCTAACAAATATTTGTGCAAAACTTGATTTAAATCTACTTATTCGTTTAAAAGTTTTTTTTTTTTTTTTTGTTTCTTGCGATTCACTCCAGGGGGTATTTAAGATCAAAAGTTTTTGTAAAAAAAAAATATTAATTACAACTATTTTCTTTCACGAAAACATCAAAATCATATTATTGCGTGATACTTTAATTTTTGTTATAATCCGGATTTATTTATTTGATTTCTTAACAGTAAAAAATATTTTTTTTTTTTAATTTTGACAGTTTTTTGCTACTATTATATAGTCAAAATATCCTTAAGAATTTTTATAATGCTAGATTTCTAAAAAGTTTTGATCGCTTCTGTGAGATCCAAACAACTGATGTTTCTTGGAGTTCAAATTCATTCTCTTCACAGTATATCATAATCTAATTGTTGGATGTGATTGAACGGAATTGGAATTAATTAGTACGACGCGCGGTAGTCGGTCCATTCCATCTGCTAATTTTAATTCACTATTGATACGTCCGGGCCGAATAATTCCAGTCAAGCCGATCAATCATTCCACTTTCCCCAACATTCCCGTGGGACCAACCTACCTATCTACCGGAAGGAATGACGCTCGACTATCGATCATCGGCACGAGATGTAAAATGCATTAGACGATAACTTACACGTGGCCGCGATTCGTCCTTAAGCGATTGCGATCTCTATGCATATATTTATACATGCGATAATTAGAATCAGTTTCAAAGCTTTATATCAGCAATGAAAAAAATTACGCCGATTAAGAATATACGCTTAGCAATTATCGTGACATAGTAACATTTCTTTAAATGCATTAAATTGATTTAAAAGTTAAAATTTTTTTTTTATACAATTTTTATATCACAAAAAAAAAGTGTAAGATTTTTTTTATCTAATGTATTGACATATTAATATTAATTGACAAAACAGCGTAAAATATTTTATTTTATTTTATGTTTCGATTTATAAATATAACTAAATTTGATAAAAATTATAAGTCTTCGTGTCCGGATATCGATGAGTCAGATATAATCAGATGCAGTCCGAATGTCTTTCCTCCTGGAAACTTTTGGAAATAGCGGAAGTGGCTATTTCCAACAAAGTTTGCCAGCATAGACGACAGCGATGTGCAAGCTCACCGCCAATCATTTTGGGGAGGAGAGGAAGAGGAAAGTTTCGTTGTCGGAGTTTACACCAGCCAATTACAATCGTTTCTCGTGTTCGATCATTGTAGAAACTTTGCGGCAGGATAGAATAGAGGGGAAAAAAGGGAGAAAGTAGAAAGGAAGACAGTCGATTGGGGATGCTAAAACTATTTCGTGGTTTTTGGCGGATGCAAATACAACGAAAATCGTTTTCTCTGTAGATGCAATTAAGAAAAAGCTTTTAGTGGTAAAATCTACATTTAACTCTCTTTCGCATGTCGATTCCAAAAATCTCTTCCCCAAAGTGCGTTCTATAATTCTTAAAATTTCAATAATTTTAATAATAATTTTTAATAATTCTAAATAATAATTCTAAATAAAAATAATTCGCTAAAAGCAATCACACAATTGTCACGGGGATCGTAGAAGTAAATCGAGATGGTGATGCAAGTATACATATATATATAGGTAGATTCAAAAGGTCGAAGGGTATCGAGAGGTTGGTAAGGGTGTGAGGAGAGGGAAGAGATGGCCGGCGGTGCGCCCCGCGCATTATAATCTTCGCAACAAAAGCCACCAGCGTCCGACCACAATCCGAAATCAATAGCTCGCGCGGCCTGTTAACGCTATCCATTATACAGCTAGCTGTACGCGGGCGGTATAAATATAGGCGCGTTAAACCGACTGTATTTCCGACTTGTAGCCGTTCTCGCTCGCTGCTTCAAAATCACACAATACATGGCATTTCCGGGCAAACCTTCGCGCTTTAGCTTTGCGATTAGATCGAGTTTCATCAAGACAAATCGGATTCAGGATTTACTCTCTCGCGCTATCTCTCTTTCTTTTGTGTACATAAAACGGATTGTTGTAAATAGTGCAATTAAGAGGGAAGTGACTTTATATGAGAAATTAAACTGAAAATTAAATGTACAAAGCATTCCAGAGGGACTCAAATTTGAAAATTAGAAAATTAGTAATTCTTTTTGTTTTAAAAACTAAATACAGGTTTTAATAGAATCCGTTATTTTCCGTTTTTAAAATCCGTATTTAAAATATCCTTATTTTTTTTTTTTTTTAATGTATGTATATTCATTTTTCAAATATTGTCTCTCATATAAAACTGCAATCAATATTCTCACAAATAGAATTTTTTTCGGAAAATAAATTTTCTTTTAGAATCGAAATCACTTCAACATTTCATTAATTATTTGTACAAATGAAGAAATAACTAATAGAAACAATTTTACAAAGAAGTGAATTTTTTTTTTAATTTAAGAATAATTTGAATTTGGATTTATAATTAAATTTGCAATTGAAGGATTGATGAAGCATTTTAATTTCTTGCGAAAGTGCTCCTTTAATATTTTCAGTAAACATTTGCTTCTCGCTGCTATTTTCAGTGCTTTCATGTTTAGTATATCGGAAAACGATCATTTTTCAGGCGATGACTTTCCAATTCTCGTTATTTCAAGATTCAATCAGAGTTCGGCAAATTGGATCCCGCTCGATCGAGCCGCTCTCCAACAATTTTCACCAATTGTCATTATTTCATTGAAAACTGCATTTTATATTTATCTATTAATAATAGTATTATAATAATATTGATTTGTTTTCTATTAATAATATAATTTTATTTTTTAATCCCATACTTCTGTCTCTTTTCTAATAGAGGGAAAATATAAATATAAATATA
>JBCEZV010000080.1:10385417-10410044 GCA_039654365.1 Cataglyphis livida
ATTTAATATTTTAATGCGAGTTTAATATCTTACGTTTAAAGAATGAAGAAAATTATAAGATATTTTTCTCGAGCTTATAAAATGTTGGACGGCCATCGTTGCAGAAATTGCATCTTTTTAAAATTTGAATACTCAGGAGCTTGGAAATGTTTCTATATAATTTTTTCTATATAATTTAGATATAAATTTTTATATCAAATCTTATCTTCAAAACGCATAAAAATAGAAATACGATTATTTTAGATTTTAATTACTTTAGTGGATTCAGACAAAGAGTCTAGATATATATGAAATGATTTTATCTTCATAGAAGATCCTAAAATAAATTACTTCATTTGGATTTATTCCATCCTGCCACTGTTCTATAAAGGGGATTTGAAATCTTCTTACATATGTTTCATTCAAAATTATCTTGCGCGCGGAAATATATAATGATAATATTCTCACTCACATTTTTGTTATATATACCTGCGAAACTAATCCGATTCTTTTAATTAAATTGTGTGAACAGACGGAGAAAAAAATACTTATCGCTTTATGACAGTGATTTATTACAAATATTACTGTGAGCGAAAATACATTAGAAAATTTTGATCACTGTAATTAGACGTATAAGTATATTCTTGCGAAATCATTTATTGCATGAAATATTTACGAGATATTTTCGCGAAAGAGAGAAATGATTGTCGCAAAAATGATATGTTAAAAATGTGCTCCTATTAAAATTTGTTGCTTTTACGATTTAACCAGATCCAATTTAATTTCTCTGAGCCTTACGCGTTTTATATTTTTGTTCAATATCCTCGTTGTATAAAGTCAGAAAGTGACTGGAATATTATCTGAACAAACATTCTGATTGGCTCTCTAAATAACGGTTTTGTACCCACGTGACCATTCACGCCGCGAGCCGTGGCCGATGGCCGTGGTAAGAGCGGTTGCAAACTGTTTCAAACTATCGACAGAAGTTTCCGCCTACCAGACGGGATTTAATTAAATATCGCTAAATGCGTAGCGGCTATATGTAATGCAGAATCGCTATAAATCGACTCGCACAGAAATACATGTAACTCGGTCGCGGCAAAAATTTCAATACTCGCAGGGGGAAAAGCGGCGCGTTTCAAACGGGATGAAACTTCCGCGTAATGCACATTCGATATAAAAAGTTACGTTCGCAATATGAGAAATTCTATCATCGCGTGTTTTTAGCGTCGGTAGTATGTCGCTTTTTTGTATTTGAAGATGTATGTGTCATATGACGAAAGTTTGACAAAAGCATGAAAATTTCGTAGAATGTTGTGCAAAACCTGAGCACAATTCTCTTAACGGTTGGGAAATTATTTAAATTTAAAATTACTTTTGATTCTTATGAAAAATCTCGTATTGTAGCACTTATTCACTTTGACAAGGAAAAAACATTGCCGAAATAAAAATCTTCACATATCTTCATATATCAAGAAATCTTTAATAAATATAATATAATAAATATTTATTGAAAAACTTGATTTTCACTTTAAGTTCCCTCATTCGTTTAAAAGTTATCTATCTAAAAATTGGAAAAATATTATCTGTTTCTCTCTTTTTACAAATTACTTTTTTTTTATTTTTTTTTCTTGTAGTTGATTTCAGAAGATATTCATGATCAAAAGCTTTTGTCATCAATTGGGAAAAATATCAATAACAATTATTTTCTTTTACAAAAACATCAAAAACCACATTATTTTGTGATATTTTAATTCTTTTTATAATCCGAATTTATTTATTTCCAAACAATATAAATGTGAAAAATATGTTTGTTTTTTTTTAATTTTGACAGTTATTTTTGTACATCCAAAACATCCTTAACATTATGAAATAAATTATCCGATGTAGAGAGAAAGAAAGATGAAACGATACGAGAAAAAAAGAATGATGCGTGATCATTATGGATCGGATTTAAAAAAATGATAATTATTTTCAATGTTGAGATAGCAGAAATGTTTCAACCGAGAATCCGCAAATTAAAGAATCTTGCATTGAAGTTTTCTATTTTTTTTTTCCCCTCTTGTGTGCTCGGAGTTATTTCTTGTAAAATCTCCTGTGAGGTTTTTAACGAGCCAAAACTGGAACGATCGATCGGCGGTACGTCCAACCGCAAAAACGCAAGCTCGAAATATATCGGGCAAGCTTTTTTGCTCGTTTCTCCGGCAGATTGCACCGCCATACGTTCCTCGTTTTCGTTTCTCCTATCACATGACAAATTGTTAGTCGAACATTACGAAGCGTACGTAAATTAAAATAGGTGCGCCAATAAATGGTGCGGAACAGTGATTATTTCGATAACCTGATCGAAAGAATATTATTTCATTATAACATTAAACGATAATACGCAACAAAAAATCAGTTAAAAAATCGAAAATTTATATTAATTTACGGTAAATGAAAAGGGAGATTTATGTTGGAAACGTGATATTTTCATTTAATAGAATCCAATTACATTACATATATCATAAATCTTTAAACGTTTATTCATTAAATCAACGTGTGTTCACATATTTTATATCAATAATATTACATGCGTAGTGAATAATTATCGAATAATTGCGTATGCAGCAATGTCAAATATTTAATTACTAAATTGAATCTTATTATCTTGATATTTAAAATTTTATTGATGCTGTTGCACAGAAAAATATTACAGATATAATACAATATTTAGCTACATTACTTTTATCATTTATTATAATTTTCAATATTAAGCATCATTATAATTAAACTTTACATCACGTCTCTAAAGAAATTATTATCTGAAATTTATTGAAAAATATAGCTTTATAATACATAATAAATACATGGAGAAAAATTTTTTTAACAAATATTTCTTTTAAAAATTAATCATACATTTGTCAATCGAATGATCAATTTTAAATTCTGCGCGATGTAATTTCTCGAATATTTTTAACTAAATATCGTGTTCAATACAATCGATGACTTGTTGAAATAATTGTATCGCCATTGTATTGCAACAACTATATCGAGGCTCAAGGAAATCATTAACGACGAGCGAAAGTTCCGCAATTAAGGTATCCTGTTTGCGTCAGTGTGTGTGTGTGTGTGTGTGTGTGTGTGTGTGTGTGTGCGTGCGTGTGTGTGTGTGTGTTTGCAATATCATTACGTTAATTATCTCAGATAATTGTGTAATTGTAGCCGGGGCATAAATTACAATCCGCGATCGAAATTGTTCGAAACATTTCTGTATTGATAGAGACGTTACGGTGGAAACGATTCGTATTCCTAAATTTTTTTTTTTTTTTATTTTTTTTTTATAGGCGCGTCATCGAGTATCACGTCTCTTGTTTTTAAAAACAAATCCCTGTCAATCAATCGCACAGTGAGAGAATAATCGCGATAATTCATCGAAATGCCTATGTTATCCTCTCGAATAAATCACGAAACGCATAATTAATTGGGACGATTGTCTATCACACTGTGATATCAATAGATAGTCCACTTTATTGACTGAATATTAATGCCCATAATAAACATCCATTATCATTGATTCAGATATAGTTCTTGTTAATATGCGCTGTTATCGGATCTAATATTTAATGTCGAAAATTCAGAGAAACTGTGATAAATTATTTGCCAAACGAGAAACCTTGGACGAAAGTAATTACTAGTAAATAAAAAATCATATAGAAAAAAATTATAATTACTTGTAATCTTTTTTTTTTTTGCGTTAAAAATCTCACTATTCACTATTCACTATCTGGTATATCTGTTTCGTTGCAGCGCTATATCGACTCACAGTAGTTAAGTTTCGATACCATAGGTCGCGGTCGATCGATTAGCGGGATTTCAATTAACCTCGGCAGAGGCTAACGAAAAAGCTGCCGAAGGTGGTCCGGATTACAGAAGGGTGGTGGGATAAGGGGGAGGGGGAAGGGGGGGGGGAAGCAGGAAGGGAGGCGTGTGACTCAAACTTCTAAATGCGGCTCGGTTTGCAAAACCGTCGTGGGCTCTCTCTCATTGAGCTCGCCTGCTGCAATTGAGGTCTGGGTTGCCGATCCTTCTCTTCTTCCGCAATCCGTCCTCATTTCCCTTTCCACTTTTAATCCCTGTCGCGCTCGTTTACGATTCATCTTGATCTCTGTCCTTCCTGTAGCTCCAGCCTCATCTCGTATTTTATACGAGTTTGAGACTCGCACGTTTAAATTTTCAACGTGTTTCTTTTTAGAAAAATTTATTTATTAAATGTTTTAAAGAAGTATTATATATATATATAATAAAATAAAATTAAACAATAAAGACTCTGTCCTATACATATTTGAAAACTATAATACTTCTTTAAAACATTTAATATAATAAATAAAGTTTCTTAAGAAAAAAAAAAAACACGTAAAAAAATTTAAACGTGCGAGTCTATATAAATCTATATATTTCCTTCTTCTCACTCTCCTTCTCTCTCTCTCTCTCTCTCTCTCTTTCTTTCCTCGGACGGAAGAAAGATTCGAAGTAGAAGTCGAGTTCAGGGTTTGAGAGGAAGGGCCCCATTTCCACCTTCCCTATTATGGATTCCCCGCGACATGCTTGCTCGCTTCGCCGCACACGAAAGCTGAAACTTTCGCTTAATGACAGAAGTTTTATTGCTGGCCATCGTTCAAGCCGCCGCCGACATGCTAGAAGTGGGCGAGTGTCGCGATTCGTCGCGAGTACATATCTCGGTCGTTTTCACTTCCAACCACGCTCAAAATTTCAGAAACGCCGATTTTTATATTTGCTACCATCGATGTTTTTTTTCTTTTTTTTTTTTTTTTTTTCAATATTCCCCCCAAAGATTTTCGTACTTTTATGTTATATTTATACGTTATTGTTGTTGATGTGCTTAAATACATAAATGCCCGCGAAGGAAAGAGTTTATCTTGTCATTTATATCGTAATCTAAATTAATTTCCTGTACAACAAGAGTGTTAAAGGTGATGACCTATAATATCAATGTGCTCATTATATAGTGCGGATTTAAAAGAAAAATATTATAATTTTAATTTTTGATCGAAGAGAAAGCTCGGAGCAAAACTACGGGTTGAATAACTTTTTATCGTGTATCGAATTCCACGATTGAAGGTATTTGCATCCTTTATCACGCTTTCGTCGCGTCCCTTCATCTCCGACGCAAACATTCTGCACATTTTGTAAAGCGTTGCGTTAAATGATGCATTCGTTGAATGATGCATTTGAAAAGGACGCTGCAGGCGCTTTGCAGCGGGGAAATTACCCGTATGGAGAATTTCCGAAACGTAATGGTGGCGCAGTGCTACGATAAACCCGAGCGGAACCTCCATCCCCGGCCGGCGAGGTTTATGCGCACATGCGAATATAGCAACAATTTTACCCCACATCCTTGCGATCATAACTGCAAGGACCGCGAGGATGGTGATTGCATGATCCGTCCGGTTTTACGATAATTTCATAGGTGAAACGTGCTGATAACCCGAAGTACTAAGATACAATGTGTAAACGCGCTGTTTCATTTTTAATCCCAAAGATTTTTGCACCAATCAGCTCGTTACGTTTGTTTTAATAATGCGGTTTTTTTTTTCTTTTTTCTTTTTAAAGTGCAACGAGAGCAACTAATTTGTAAAATGTCTGTCGAGAATTAATACACGATCATAAAATGTTGCGGAAAAATGGACGATGAGATAAAAAAAAAAAATTCTATAGAAAAACAACAATATCTGCACGCTTTTATGATACGTAACAATGTTTCATTATTCGAATTTTTATTTTTTGCGAAAAAGGAAAAGGGAATTGTCGAAATAATCGAGCGATGGTAACATTCCGTTAAAATCTATCCGAATTGTGGCGAACAAATTTGCGGCGAGTCACGTTTCGCTGAAACTCTGGAGCAGATAGGAAGAAATTCCGTGCAGTCTTTAGAGCGTTTATTTTATTTTTACGATTGAATTTTATTCTGGAAGAATAGCATTCGTGATTGCGATAACGTTTGGTGTGCCCGAAATATTCGCATTTTCAGACTGTCAATTTTTACAGGCAAACTTTAAACATATTAATTTTTTTAATTAAATTGGAAACATATTTGCGTCTATAATGTATGTATAACAGAATTGTCGCAAGATGAATTCTAATATATTCTCGTTATAAAAAGGATGATCACCACAAAAAAAAAAAAGAGACAAAATATTTAAAAGTATATTTACCTTTAACCGCATTGAGCTTGTTCCCGACCATCTGCTTTGCCACGAATGCAGCCATCTTGGTACTTTGTAGTTATCGCACCGCTATCGAAGTCACAATCTGTAGAGAAAAATTGAAGTTATTACTTGATATCTTTTCGTGATAGAAGTTGGTGGAAAATGATGAAAAGTTGAATTGATTTTCTAACAGAAATTCAGTAATATCACCATATTTC
The DNA here is from genome assembly GCA_039654365.1 of Cataglyphis livida. NCBI lineage: Eukaryota > Metazoa > Arthropoda > Insecta > Hymenoptera > Formicidae > Cataglyphis > Cataglyphis livida. Next base: position 10,391,824 of record JBCEZV010000080.1, read on the forward strand.
CGAAAAATCGCGACGCTTAGCCTTTGAAGCTTTTATTTTTCTCGAAAAATGTTCTTCCAAAACCAGCATCATGGAACAAGAATAATCTCCTTGTGTGATATTTTTATTCTATTCATTTCTCTTTATACACTATGCCAGACGTTCAAAACTATCGGATTTTTCTCTTTTCTATGCTACACCCAACTCAGCATCACGATTGCTTCCAACATATGGCTTGAAGAATATTTTAATAGTTGTGGTATTTGTGTATGTGTAGTTTCTTGAATGTATAATATTTTACAAAAATTCATTGACATTTTCCTACACGATTAACTTATCTTGAAAACTTTTCAAGGTAATAAAATCTTTTATATCTCTAATAGAAATTGATAGGGTCTTTGTTCATAAGATATATGAAGCTGTCATCTTAATAATCCCTTATTATTAAACTTTTGCTTCTGACATAAATTATACGTTTACTTTTTAATCAAATTTTTTATATAGTGCTTTATGACTAAATATATTTATTTAATACATTTTTTTCTATGACTGATCAACAATTGCGAGCGAGAGAAAAAGTGTGTTTGTATTGCTTCTGCGATTTATATTCTTGTAAATTTCCACATAATTCAAATCTTGAAACAATTCTCAGTTATTATTTTGATCGAAATTATCAAAGATTACAGTTACGAAAAGTGCGCGTAACAACTATCTTTCTCCATATATATTTTCTTATAACCATTTTCTTTCCCTAACTTTGCGTACGTAAAATGATATACGTCCCCCGTGGGATGATGTCACCCTTGATGTGTCGCCGCCGATGAAAGTATTTTAATCTTACGCCATATTTTTATACGTCACGGACGTCAGACTACCGGAAGAAAATAACATATTTCATTTCCGTTATCTAAACATTAAAAAATTTGACAATACCTAAAATAAACTCTGCGTTATGATAACTTAATACGGCGAAAAAGTACTCTTATAATCGTATAAAAAAATGATAGAACATTTATTCATCAAGATTTTATGAGCTGTCATCTTAATTATCATTTATTACAGAACTCTTCATTAATCTTCATAGTCAAATTATTAATCTTCTATAAATTAATATATAATTGGAAAAAAAGGAGCACAATATTTTAAATATTAAGTTTGATGAGCTCATATTGCTATCCTTATACTTTTAGTTTTGTAACATAATTACGGATGAGACGGTAATGGCCGAAAGAGGTAGATATCGGTCGGGCGATGAAAGAAGAGGATCAATAGAGAAATATAAGGGAATACACACACAAAAGGTAGAGGGAGGGAGGGAGGGGGGGGGAGGAGAGGAGAGGAGAGCTGGAGTCTGGAGAAGACGACGCCAGTTTCACTGGCGTCGAGACGTCTCGGCGCCTGTTCCCCAACCATCGACCTCCGTGATTTTCCAACAACACGCGACAATTTATCCCGCCGCTACGAGTGTGACAGTTACTACCCACGTGCCCACACACTTTTCCTTCCCCATGACGCAACACACTTTTGCTTTTATTAATCCTGCCTATAGCGCCAATGTTGTATATTTAATTTTTTTGGTTTCTATTTTATATATTAAATGAAGTTTATATCAAGTTAAGCCAACCAGACATCGATTTAAATTTTATTATCTTCAAGTTTAATCGTCCATTGCAATGAACAAGATTTTTGTAGATATAAAAAGATTCAAAATAAAATATATAATTAAAATAAATATTTATTTGTACAAATGTATAAAAACAGAGAAGTACAGGACAAAGTGCGAGATTTTCAATCTTTGTGATTCAGCATATAATTTTGCTGTCAGAATTTTGATGTCAGAATCTCTGCTTGCTGAGGATTCAAATAGAAATCTGCTGAAGTGCCTCTCTGTCACGGAAAGAGAAAGAGAGAGAGATAAGTACAGGGGAAAGAGTTACATCTCGTCTTACAATTAGAGAGAAGCGTATGCCTCATTAGGACAGCGACGACCTGAACGAAATTCGATCCATTCGCTCCAATCTATTTAATGAAAGCGACGGATAAAATCGATGCGATTATAGTTTTATCTCAAAGCTGATGTATAAGAGTTAGAAATATTTAATGGATCTAATGAATGAGGAATAATTCTTTAATTTATTATTATTTTTTTTGTGTTACATCCCCTTTACATTATCATTTTATTATATTTTATTATTGTATTTATTAATTCATTATTGATGATATAAAAATTAAAAATGTTAATTATAATAGAAAAATAGCCAAAATTGACAAAAATTCCTTATAACATGTTCAATCTTTTTCGCACTTTTCTGGTATTATATATGTGGTATGAAAAATAGCTACTAGGAATGCGGACAATTCGTCATGGATATATATATCGGAAAGGTATGCAAACATCTGCTCAAAGGATTTCACGCTTTAGTGACTACGGGAAAATTGAGAGTATAATAGGTATAAGCAAGAACGCAATAGTAGATGATGCAAAGGGTTGATTGGCAGCTAGTAAAAACTGACTGGCTCGAGAGTATTGCATGCATCCACGATGCATTCTGTATGAGCAGCCTGAGGGGAAATAGCTAGAATAATTTAATACAGAGCTTTAAATTTAATTTAATTTAATATATCTGTGTAAGAAATCTAATCATAAAAATGACAAGATATTGTCATATTATGCATTTTATGATTATATTACTTAAGATTTTGATGTTTCGTACAACTTGAGAAATCTTAAGCTTGTAATATTACTGGTGCAATCCGCAAAAAGATTATGAACTTAACTTCAACTCGATTCATCAAGTTGACATTAAAAGCTAATACGATACGTACAAATGCTCGAATACGACGCTCGATCAAATTATGTCGCATCATCTTGCTTAAGTAAGAAGTCATGTAAAGAGAGATCATCTGTCAACGCAATCAATCGATCCTTCACAGACAGTCCAGGTCAAATTGATGTATTTAATAGCAAAGAATACGCCGAGATATTTTATTTTCCAGCTTACTTTTCTGGATTATTGGAAAAATATGTGATAATGGTAGGACGTTATGATTCACAATGCATGTGAAAACAATAGCTAGTACTCCATTATGTTAATGCCTTTTTTTTTTTTTTATTCGCGCAAACCATATTTTATATCGGTTTTTTTCCTCATCGCGTTCGCGGAATTCGTATTATTTCAAATGATACGAGAAGGTTAAAGGTTGATAATATAGCGCTTACTGGGAAAAAAAATTGTTATCCAATTCGTTGATCAAACTTTAAAAACTGGGATGTATTTTATCCGCGTGTGACAAAGAGCAAATTAACAACGAAACAGAGGCTTGCTGTGTCGGCCTTGCGAATGTCATCTCTCGAAATACATGCAACGACATTAAACCAAACTGACGCAACGAGAACAGAATGGAAAAAGACCTGAGAGAATTCGTGCACTCGAGAGGGCATTTCTTATTAACGCTAGTCATCCTGTCACCGGGATGCTGGAATTTCCGGCCCGGAACATCCATGCATCTTACGCGGCTGACTGCAACGAAAAACCCGCTTGCGTCATTCGCTGTCGAATTTTCAATTCTGCTCGCCGTCACGGCTTTTCTTTCTTCTTTTCAAATGTTCTTTTCCCTTGCATATAAATACATCTGCCCGTTTCGCCTCTTTTCTCCTTTCATAAGAAAAAATTCCTTCTCTTGGATTGAAATTCAATAAAACAAATGAGGAATAGCTTCAGGATAATTTGGTTGTAGCAAAATAGTAGCAAAAAACTACCAAAATTTTTTAAAATCTATATTTTTTACATTTATCCTGTTTCAAAAATCAAATAAATAAATCTGGATTATAAAGAAATTTTAAATATCGCAAAATCATATGATTTCGTAAATAAAAATAATTGCAATTAATATTTTTCCTAATTTATGATAAAAATTTTTGAAAACTTTTGAAAACTTGAGAATACACCTTGGAATCAACTGCAAGAGACAAAAAAAACGTAATTTGTAAAGAGAAAGAGAGAGAGAGAGAAAGAGATAATATTTTTCTACAATTTTTAAACAAGTGAATCTAAATGAAATTTTGCACGAATATTTATTTAAATTTTCTTAATATTTGTGAAAATTTTTATTTTGTTGGCAATATTTTTTGCTTGTTAAATTTATCAATAAGTCCTACGATACGCGATTTTCCATAAGAATCAATAATAATTTTAAACTTAAATAATTTCCAAACCGTTAAGAGAATTGTCTCAGATTTTTTACAGATATTAAAAAAAAAAAACAATAATAAAACACTCTACGAAATTTTTATTTTTTTGTCAATGTTTCGACATGTGACACACACATCCTTAAGACATATATAGCTGCTTCTAGGCATGCAACAAGGAATATCAAATTCATCTGTTTTCTTTTTTTTCTTTTTAATGAAAAAATTTATGAACCTTTCACTCAAATTTTAGTTACATTTAACAGATTGTAACTCGATTATTATATAAAAACAGACACCATGAAAGTTGAAATACGCGGAGCGTAATACCTCCTATTAATTCTACTTGCAGTTTCTAAAGTAAATGAATTCACCGATGTGAATAATGCAGCAAATATCAAAAAAATCCCTGAAACTGCTGACCATTGCGGAACAAGGATCCTTCAATTAGCATAAATTTTCAAGCGAAGCAAAAGCAGATAATTGAATTTCTGAGTACTATTATAGATACGAAAACAATGAACGGATGTTCGAATAACCATTTTAATAATCCGCGATTGTCTCTCAATGAAATACGAAATTATCTTTCAATGGAATTATTTACACGGAGAAAGGAATAAGCCTTTACTCGTAGAAATGTTGAGACAACTAAAGAGACCGTTGAAAAGTAAACACTTTGGGATACAATACAAATACTTTGTAACAGGATACGCTTTGCTTCGTGCTTCCTAGCTAGAAATACACACCTCTCTTTACATTTTCCATTAAGAATGGATTTCTCCATTTCCTCATTTGTCCTCATTATTTTGATACAGATGCATGATACGCGTTACGCACGATCGATAGCTCACGGTCATTTTTATTACAAAATTCTTGCATATATATTTAAAATTGTTATTTTGTATACTAATAATATCTCCTCGATCCAATTTTCTTTTGTCGGGGCACAAAATTGCATCTATGAATATTAACAGAGCTATGGCTTTGTGCTTTTTGCCAAGACCCGCGATATCATTACACTCCGCGTCATGTAGATGCAACTTACATAAAATAACAAGGCTACAAATTTAACATGATTACGTCGGCGTGAATCGAAGCGTATTTGAAAATCGAACAAAACGGGACGAAAGTAATCCGGAAACGTGAAACGCATACCGCTAACGTGTGTGAAACGAGAGCGTGGCGCGGTGGACGATAATAAAATTTATCAGCGGTGTTATCCGGATTCACGCAATACGAACAAATCTGTTGGATTACAATTGCACATTTGCACGATATTAAAGCAGTTTCCATCGATAGTTTATCATTCGGCCGCTCGTACAGAATGAAAATTTCAATTAAAAATCGGTTTGAAAAACAGCCATTAATTAAAAAGCTCGCCTGTTTCAAATATGATGCGAGAGAATTCGAAATAGTCGCGAAATATTGTCGATCGCGTATCGCAAAACGATTTCACTCGCGAAATCCGATTCTTATATCCGAAAGCTAGGATTTAAGTCCTTTTTAAAGGACTATTAGAGCTTGCATCGTGAAAATGACACCGCGACACGCTTTCATTGTAATCGATAGTAGAATAAAAAAAGTCAGAGTAAATAACGTCGCCGTTAACGTGACGCGGAAAAATTTCAAGTCGTCGCATTTTTCATCGACGAAACATTTGCTGTAATTGCGAGAGAAGATAGCGAGACGTGTATATAGAAAACAAAGTCGACGACGCGAAAGATGACGAGGACATAAGCAGAACGCTTAATGACGGCGCGATTTTTTATTCTTGTGTAAAAAAAGCTTCGCAATTTTGCGAGTCGAGGCGACAGAGTCGAATGCAAATTGTCGGCCCAGCGAGTTTTTCCATGGAAAATGACGATCATCGTACTGTACATTGTATAATTACTCTTATTGCTAGCACAGTTATTATTACTGGTTTAAACAACGCATCTTATAAATCTTATTATTTTATTATGACGTATCTGATATCATATCATATCCAATATCGTACATTACGTAACGTGTAATAACACATAGGACTAGTCCAGATGTATAAAACAAAAGCAAATAAATTTTATTTTAGGAAAGATTTTACATACAACTAATTTTGTCTAGTTTTTTACATGTCGTTAAGTGATATTGGATTAGAAGATTGTAATAGATAATTAAATGAGAGATGATTACAAAAATTTCTTCTTAATAAATTTTTATTTCTATCATTGAAATGCCTTCGTAAGTTAGTTTTTAAGATTTTCAGGGTATTTACATCCTGCAAAAACACCTGGAATTTTCAGAAAATTTTTTTGTACCTGTAGAAATCAGAGAATTCTAAATGGAAAAATAATAATTTACTAAAAATTAGTAAATGTAATTTTTAAAAAATGATATGCAAATAATGTTATGCAAATGAAAAATTTTAACCTTAGCGAAAAATATCCAGTTTCTTTTTCAGTACATTTATAAATCTAGCACTCGAAACTAAAATGGCTTTGATATAAATACAAAAAAATTATTTTAGGAGATTGCACCAAAAATTCTCTCTAATATTTCCTTTACCTCTTATAGAAATTTTGAACAAAAATACCTGAAAGATCAAGGAATTTTCAGGGAATTTTTTTACAAAATTTGAGTAACCACCTTGGATTTGACACGCGAATATAAAATTTAACAAGAACATTTCTTCATTCAGAAAAGATAGTTACCTTCTCTGTACATATATTTCACTTTAAATATACCTTTTAAATTTGAAAAAAAAAAAATATTACTCCTTCTCGATGAAAGAAGGCAAGATACTCAGGTTATCGAGCAGTTATGTACATATATTCAATATTTTATAAGCAGCATAACCTTTGCATACTAGGATGCTTCTCCCGTAAACTTATATGTACCGAACACATAAATGTCTGTTGCTCTTATTGGTTTCGCAAAGGTTTCTTCCCTACGAAAAGCTCCGGCGACGAGCTCGTGCCAATCGACTGGAGTGAGGGGAAAGACGAGAGAAGAGACGTAGTTGTGCTACTACCAGAGCGCGTATTGATCTTTACTATTATTAGTCCGTCGACGGCCCCTATTAGAATTGTCAGAAACTGTTACTGGTTGCTACACCAGCTCTTATTACAGCCATGTGTGGAGGTCGCTTAGATATAACTGTTGGATATATTATTGCTCTTCTTTTGCTTTTATCGAGACGAATTCATTTAATGAAATCTATAGCAGTTGGTCATCTCACGGTGATTGTTTAAGGATGTAACAATTTATTTTTACGGGGAAAAAATATTTATTAATATTTTATAATTTTTTATTTTTTGCAAGATAAAATAAATTTCCTTTTATTTTATTCATACATTGGGACTGTAAAGATCTTTAGTTTGTCTTTCAATAAAATATGACAATTTTATATCAAAGCTATAAAATAGAATCGTGCATTTTAACGAGCATTAAAAAAGGTGAACCATAATAAATGCGAAAAAAATTATGGATAATTGCTCGATTAACTGTATTCGAGTAATATTAAGGATGTATGTGTCATATGTCAACATTGACAAAAGCAAGAAAATTTCGTAGAATGTTCTATTTCTTCTGAATATCTGCAAAACTGAATATCTGAGCAATTTTCGTAACAGTTTAGAAATTATTTCAGTTTAAAGTTACTATCAATTCTGATGGAAAATCATGAATTTTCATATTGTAGCACTTTTTGACAAATTTGACAAGGAAAAAACATTGCCAATGAAATAAAAATTTTTACATATATTAAGAAAACTCTAATAAATATTTGTGCAAAACTTAATTTAGATCCATTTATTGGTTTAAAAGTTATTTACTAAAAATTATAAAAATATTATCTCTCTCTCTCTCTCTTTCTTTTTCTGCAAATTATTCATTTTTTTTTCTTGTTTCTTGCAGTTGATTTCGAGGGGAGTATTGAAGATCAAAAATTTGATCATAAATTAGAAAAAATATTAATTACAATTATTTTTTTTTACGAAGATGTCAAAAATCATATTATTTTGTGATACTTTTATCCCTTTTATGTAAATTTATTTATTTAATTTTTCAAACAATATAAATGTAAAAAATATGCTTTTTTTTAATTTTGACAGTTTTTTGCTATTGTACAGCCAAAACATTTTTAAATTATTACGATGTTTCAAATGTCGCTATGAGTTATATAAACGGTAATCGCGGAATTTGAAGCGACTTCAAATAATCGCGAAACCATAAACGTGATCATTTCGCATCAATTCAATTCATTGCTAAATTTTACGACCGATTGGTAGTTGGTAAATTGGAAATGGTGTCATCTCTTGCGACTGCGTATACCACTCGACATTTTGTAACTGTGTGAGATTATTGCAACACGATGCAATCGAAGCTGCGCACAATCATCAGAAGAAACTAATTCCATCAGAAATGTATTGCTTTTTTATGTCGACATTATAAGGGTTTTTTATTCAAGCAATACATGTAGAAAAATGTACGAGGAAGCAATCGAATTTAAGTGCGCATATACGAGAAATCGCAAACTTTCGTCATACAAAGCGTTGCGCGGGCATGCAAATGCGGATTCTGGTAGCGCATTATTTGAATGAATCCTCGAGGGAGGGGAAAAAAAAAAAGAAACGCGGGAATGGAGAAAAATGCAAAAGATACGAAAAGCTCTGGATAAGAAGAAACTTTCCGGCAAACGATTTTGTAACGGAATTCCACTCTCGTGACACGCTGAAGGGGACAGCTATTGAAAACACGAAACGCAAAGAAACTGGGACGGGGTGTAAGTAAACGAGGAATTCTGCGTATTCTTACGTCTTTTTACATGTGACGAGTATTTCACGAGCGAGATGTCGTCATTTGTTTCCCATTCTCTTTGAAAAAAAAATTCAAAATTAATAACGCGCACATTTTTAGGAGGCATATTTTTATAGGGATTCTGAAAAAGTGCAAAAAAATTATAAGTAAATGTACGATAGAATAAAATCGAATGATCTTAATCTTCATTACTCAACAATGCTACAAGAAGAAGAGAGGGTGGAATGAGAATAGAGGCAAATAGTGAGATAGAAAAATCGTTAATCACCGTAGAAGAGGCTAAAAAGTTGTATCAAATCGAACCAACCGAATCGCATCGGTCACATCGGCAAGCGCTAAGCCTCTTCCAATCTTGATGAGAATAAACGAGGTGGTGATAAATTATTTTAGCAATTCTATCGCGAATCGGTCGGTCTCAGATAATTGACCAAAGACTTAATGACGCGAAAAGCAAGATAACCCTTTCTTTTACCTCTCAGTAATTGAAAGTCATTCACGATCGCGTTCCTGTATTCTTGAACAAAAGATTTTTTTTTTTTTCTAAACGCTTGATGAGTTTTGTATTTATCAGCTTTGTAAGCTTAATTTATAACTTGTATAATATATTCAAAAATAATAGACGCTTATTTTCTTAGATTCACATCCTCTTTACTGTTGAAAAAAAAAAATGTCAAAGCAAATTAAATTGAAACGCATACGTCAAGAGGATCTAAATAGAAGAGATTTCAATTTATTTGCAACGGATCTCGCGTTAGAGCGAGATAACGAGTGGAAATAGTGCCTGCAATCTAAGACGGATTCTTCTCGTAAGCAAAGATTTTCCACAGATCCGCGAGAGGATTAATCGTCGTCCGTGGAACAGTAATAAGAAGGCGAAGAAATTACAGAGGATGAAGGAGACTTTTGGGATTCGTGGCGATTTCTCAATAGCGCCAATTAAAAGCTATTCAGGTGGCATTCTGATATCACCGTCTCGTTGAGAAAAATTTCCTCCATAAATTCACGTACGTTTATATAATGCACTGGAGAGCATTTTATAATCATTTGCGATCGAGTACTCTATTCCGATTATACGATACGAAAGCGAAATTCTTCGAAACCACGAGGCATCGGCAATCACAAGCAATCTCGTTAAACTTTTGATAATAGGTGCATTATACACAGATCGATGCATCTCGCTCCGGATATCTACACTTTCGAAGGTGGGCATTCAGTTGGCCTGATATTACGTTCGATTCATGCTATGATGTCCGTTTGCAATGGATCGCAGAGCCGCACTATTACAGCGTCCATTCACATTCAGAGCCCGACAGCGTCCAATAGCGCGAACAAGTCCAACTTGTGTAAATTAACCGGTCCACTCACCGATCTAATCGATACGATGACCATTCCAACGTGCTTTAGGACGCAGCAATATCGTTTAAACGGCATTGCCTCGACAACGCCATTCTGACGGTACTTTACAAGTAATTTACAATACCGCTGACAGTTTGCTAAGCTGAAAACGTTTGTCCTGCGATTGAAACGCTCTCCTTATGGCGGAGGATTGCAGGAATATCATGTTATGTACTTAACATATATTTTACAATATATAGTAATCAATTTCTATTATCCTTTTAGAAGAAAGGGCAGATAATGAATCACAAGTAAATAATAAAGAAAAAAAAAGGATTAATGAAAAAAGTCGGAAAAATTTGTTTTCCGCGTTTGACGAGAATGAGAATCGGTGAATTGAACTAATTATATCATATCTAAATTTATTAATATTTTAGTTATATTTTGGCAAAACACAATAAATTATAAATATACACACATTCTCTTCATTTAGCGAAACATTTCTTTTTAATTTAAACTTTATCAGCAAGGCAACGCGATATTTATTTTATCTTATTTAACTTTAATTTGTATATTTTTATTTGTAATTTATTTTATATAAATACTATATATTCGTTTATATAAGTATTTTATGTTTGGACGAATAGCTTTATAATCTTTTTATGCAAGGAAAAAGCAATATTTTATATTTATTATCTGTTTACAATATAAAAATTAAAAACTATAAAAATATCATAATTTTTTATACGAATATTGCCGTAATTGTCTTTTTGAAATTTTAAGAGACGAAGCCAAATTTGAAATTTATCTGAAAGTAACACGGATTAAAAATGATCGCATCAGCTGTTGAATCCTCTATGCATGTCGTATTAGGTCGTCCAAAACTAAATGGGTGGAGCTATAAAATTTAATGGCGAGCGTTCTTTTTTGCGAATATCGATAAGCGTTTGAAATACTCTCGAAAATGGATCGTGGAACCGATGCAGGTGGGATACTGGCAGATTCCGACGTGTATTTTACATCATGGTGACGTCAAAATGGGATGCCGACGCCATCGTCGTCGTCGCCGTTGCACTTTATCGCGTTGGTACGCAGATAAGAAGCGCATTTTTCCGAGAAAATGTTCGTTTTCCAAAAATTATGACTAAACTTTTCAAAATCGGGATGTGCCCCTCTTATTTTTCTCGTCCAAAATACATATAATTTTTATGATTTCATCGAATTAAAATATATTTTGGAAAACACTGCACGATTTAATCTAATCAATCGACAACTTTAAACAGATATTTCCATTTAAACTGTCGTATTAGGAAGCAAAAGAACTGTGTCGTACGATCGAATCTCGTAATGAGGACGTCGGCATTTCATCGACTGGAGTGGTTATTAACGACTTGGCACCAATTTTCATCTTCTCGATATACAATTATCTTTGATAATCAATTATCTTTGATAATGAATGCCTTATTTTTCTCCACGATTCATCTCTTTTTATTTTTTATAAGTTCAAAATACAAAAGTTGTCTTATCTATGAAAAGCTTTCTCAAAGTCTTGGTCTTAGAATCACTAATTAAAATCGCTAATTAAAATTAATTATTAAAAATTGACATGACAAATATGTGCTACGTTTTTCGATACTGTATGCACTGCATCCTCTATATTAATTTGTAATTAATAATTGCATTCTAAAAAAATTTGTTAGTATTTCTTGCCAAGAATATTAAAACTTTTAGTTGGAAGAACTTTCGTGCTTTCGTCTATCGCGCAACGGATATTCACTTTCCGAGCTGCCCGAGCTTTGCTCACAATTATGTGCACGTAACTTTGGATTTAGCTCTAGGAATTCCCGAACGCAAACGAAGTTGCAATACTTAATACTATGAGTACTTTGAGGAACAAGCTAAGAATACAAGAATTGCAACAATTCGTATTCTTCACTATAAATAGTACATTGCTCACACTCTTTATTAGAAGAGTGAGGAAATTTCTTAGTTTTAATGGCGTCCAGAGACTTTTTTGCGAAATGAGAAGATCAAGAATTTGAGAGAATTGAGACAAGAAAATTCAAATAGCCCTCAATAAATTCACCATCTAATTCCCAAAACAAAAAATATATTATTTTTTATTATAGACTTATAAAGAGATAAAAAGAGAAATGAAGATACTTTGATTATAAATTAAAAGAATAAAATTTAATAGAAAAGAAGAAAAACATAAAAAGAGTGCATTAAAGTTTCCGAGCATTAAAAATATCTTAGAATAAACTTTATTTCTCATGTAAGTTATTTGAGGATTTACTGCAAAATATCGTGTAATAATATTTTATGTCATAAAATATTATTTAGGATTTAAGATTATATATAAAGTTGAAAACTAATGCGTACCGTAATCTCGTAATCGATAACGAAATTTTTGTTAACAAGAGATTACTTGATTTATATATATATATATATATACACAAGTGAAAAATATATTTTTCTACTATATATTTCCTTCTTTTCCAGACTATGCGAGTAAAGCACGAGCGTGCAACAGTGAGATAGATGTTCGAACTGAGCTGCCGAGCTTTTGTTGGCATAAATGGATTTATGTTGTGCCATCGATCTCGCATATGGCTTCGTTATGATGACACGCGATTCGAGTATCTCCACTTGAAACGTATTCCGCGGTGAGTTTCGCCATGTCACTGCTGTTGTCACGGCGATATAGCGTTTTCGGAAAATTGCTGAAACGCAGACATAAATCTGTCGTTGATGGAGATGCTCGATCGGGATATATTTTTGAATCGAAACGCGGACAGTCCGGCGACGTTTATTCAGCTAAAGCGAAAATGTATTCGGCTGTGAAACGAAAAAATAAATTCGAAATCCGTGAGTATGCGAATATGTGAAAGTGTTCGATACATTCGAAATAATTTCGTGCTGAAAGATAATATCGATATTGCAACGTCGAAACATTATATTATTAACTGAACAGACAACGAATGACATCGACAGCGATCAATAATCTTACCCTTGATTTAACTTTCAATATTGGATTTACGTATCACATTCGTGAATTTGTTTCTATATATGACTCTTACGGATCGATCGCATAAAATAAAAGTGTCAAGTCTACGAATTAAAAATAACCGTTTAAACCGCTTGTCAGATATCCGATATTTTCTTAAAATTATTACCTTCCGCCTCATTATACTCGTATTTCCCTCCCCAGAAAATGTGGATGGGAATGATATTTCGAGATGCGAAATAGAAAACGAAAAGAAGATGGGGAGGAAGCTTACCGATCTGACGGATGAGAGGTGGCCAAAAAAGAAACTGCAAAATCATCCATCAACCGTATCGAGAGTCCTTAAGGAAATTACACAAAGCCCTAAGCATTTTTCAAGGATATATTCTGATGAGGAAATGTCTGAGCGCTAAGTAATTTCACGTGACACGTGTCATCAAACTTTAAGTCACATAGCTTGATTGCTCGATATTTTATAATCATGAATTTAATCCCTCGAGGGAAATAAACTAAAAATTAAATTCTAAAAGCGATCTGTATCGGAAAGAAAACACGCCAAGGCAATGCTTCTGATTCCCTAGTAATAATTTTACACCGATTTACAACAATTTATATACAAGAATTAAAGTTTGGAAATAATAAAAGAGAGGATACATTTTTTTCTCCAGATCTACTTTTCACGTAGTATTAATTTATAGCAATGTTATTTTTTCTTTTAATGTAATTAAAAAATTTAATGATCCAATTATAAAATTACTTTCTCTCGTTTCTCTTTCTCTTTTCTTTTTTTTTTTTTTATGTCTCTCGGTCTCCACGTAATAAATATTTCCTTTGGATAATTTCATCGAACGAGGAAAAACATAGCGAGTAAGTCAAATTGAAGGACGAGTATCGCTTACTGCATAGGGCGGCATGCAATTCTCGAGATGGCACTGACAATTTATTCATATATGCACACAGTCACGCGCGCGCCCCGACCACAGATTATATAGAGACCTTAACTATGATACTAATACCACTATCCTTGCCGAGTCACTTGCGACAAGATGTCGGCATGTAAGCGACACGGTGAAATGTTAAATCTAACCGTGTATGCTCACGGCAGCTGTCGCTTGTGCTATCCGCCGATTTCTAAATCGATATCTCCCGTGTTTCTTACAACAAATCCCTTTAGTTTTCATCGTCTGTACATCAGTATATATTAAAATTGTCACTCAATAAGTCCCCGGTCTGACACATATATGGCAACATTGTTGACAGACCCACGTGTTTCTAAAAAAAAATTTGTTTTTCTTAGTTAGACCGGAGACTTATTGAGATGATGTATGTATGCATGTATGCATGTGTGTGCTCTCAACTGTGGATACTAGCAATTAAATTAGGATAATTATCAATCCTGAACATTTATAAATTTTATTATACGAGATTTGAATCGTAAATAATTAAATATAAGCAAATTATAGTGGATTTATGTATAATTGCAGAGAGAGGGGGGGGGAGGGAGGGGAGAAAGAGGGAGAGGGAAGAGAGAAGAGAGGAAGAGATAATGATAATATTAAAAATTATCTACATATTATTATTTTACATCACATTAATAATTAACATGCATTAAATTAAAAAATATCTTTATTAAACCAATGATAAAAGGATTAAGAAACCCAAGATATTTGATTGATTCTCTGTGTAAACGGTCGGTATAATGTCCGAAACCACGATCTAAAGCTATTCCAAAAAGAGCGCTAAAGGAATTAGTGATTCCATTTACCACTTAACCTTTGGCCTTAATTCGTCCTCTCACCGAAAGCGCCGACTCCTGCTCTATATGCTGCAAGAGATATCAATAGCGAGAAATTAAATATGGATCTAAAACGAATAAAAAAAAAATGTACTAATCGAGAACTAAGGAGAACGATAAAAATTTTTTCAAATTAATATATATACTGTATTTTAAAATTCTTCAGGATAAATGTATGATTTAAAAAAAAGAAACTCACGAAAAAATATTCCACGTTTAGATTTTTAAATCTCGATGGAGATTTGTGTGATGATTTGGCGCGTGATCAAGAATTATTCATCTTTCTTTAGAACTTACATAGCAAAGTACTTGATGTAATTACGGTCACCGTTATGCAAGGTTAACGAAATCTAGAGGGCAATTGGCGGCGGCGCACGTCGAGCTTCATTGCCATGGATGCAACTTCATTGGCGATGAGAGATTCCGGAGGGACGAAAGCTCGTCGTCGCTAAAAGCTCGAAACATTAAAAGCACCGTGTCCGCATACCCAGCTCCCCTTTACGCTCACCGCGAACTTTAATTAAGCCAAATATGAGAAGCTTTTATTACCTGTCTGTCTCATCGCTTAAGAGAAAGGACTGTTTATGGTCGGTTGAGAGCTTCTCTGTACGCAAAAGCGATACATTTTGATATCTTTTGTAATTATATTTTAAAGAGTTACAAATTGTTTTGATTAGAAATTGTTAATTAAAAAAAAAAAAATACAGAAATAATAGAATATTGCGGTATTTATATAATTAATTCTTGAATAAAAAATGATGTGCCGATTTTATTGAAAGTTTACTTCTTTTTTGTGAATTTTGTGAATTTTGAAATGTTAATATTAATATTTTATTATTTTAAAATAAAGTTTTTATTGTCTAGACTATATATACTGAGTTGCAAAGTGGACTTCCTAATTGTTGTGGAAATATTATTATATTATTATATTATTATACATGTATTATTATATTATTACATATTATTACATATTTTATTATATTATTATTTTATTATTTTATTATATTTTTATTTTATTATTTTCTTTTATTATTATATTATATTATTATTTTTTATTTTATTATATTATTACGTTAATTTTTATTAATATTTTCACGTTGACACGATTACTTGGTGCTTGAATTAAGTCATGTTCATGGCCGCATTCCAAACGAAGCTATAGCCAGTATATCATATATTAGAATTCAGAGAATAAATGAGGATTCCATGTGAAAATGTGCATTTTTGTAATTTTTAGTACTTTTTAATTAAATAAAACACTGGCGCCATTTTTTTAATTGATGTGCGTTTTCTTTTATATCAATTATATCTGGAACGGAAGTTCACTTTTATACTTGATATATAATAGTTAGGGGACTTTAACTTAAGTTTAGCATCAAAAAAGTTCAAATTTCTCATTCACAAAAGGAGTGAAAATAGACACTCTTTCTTTGACAAATTTCAATATAATTTGATATATATTAAACCAAACCTCTCTTCTCGTAGATAACAACATTTGACATAACTGTCAAGTACTACTAATTCGCAGATTTGTGTATGGTTGATTAACAGAGTAAAGGAGAGTGAGAATTTCAGGTTTATGCAGATGCGCGCGATTACGTGCTGTCTGATTAGTGGTAGTGCGACACCACTTATGTATCTGCCGCACGCTGCCACCCTACTCACGTTTGCTAAATACGTCTCTAGCTATTCCCATCGCACCAAGATTAGATTATTAGATTACAAGCACGGCTTAGACTTTGCTGGCAACGATATAAGTATGGAAATGGGTATGAAGATGAGCCACCAACGCGCGTAAACACGAAATCTCATTACAACTGTTGCGTATTACTCGTGTAACAACTGTCGTGCGTTATGTAACGCGGCTAAAAAAAAAAAAAAAAGCTTTACAATTATTATGGCAAAATTTTGGAAATTTAAAATTATATCACTAATTATATCATTAATTTAAAAATATATCACATGAAATTTTTTGAAATGAAACATTTAATACCTGAAAGAATATTTTGACAAACAGTAGAAGAATGAAATCGTCTCTGCTCTCGAATGTAAATATTATTTACACGACTTGTAAGATAAGGAGTCACGGAAATTTCCGCGGCGATTTCAACGAAAATTCGGCGTCACTTAGTTAAATAGAGTTAACACGTTAAAGGAATCGTTAATTGTATGACACGTCGTCACCGTTGCTTCGTCGACGACCGCGAAGTTCAGAAGGGAGCTAAATAGAAGATTGGAGGAAATTTGGTGTAGAATTGCGCTTTGCCTTACAGTGATGGCAAGTTTTGCCTTCCAGCCTCGCGAAACTACCAGCATAGATGCGGCAAGAATTTCCCGAGAGTTACTAATGGTATTCCAACATTTCGCGCCGCCCAACGAAAATTCCATTAAAGCATCTCAATAATATTCGCTTACATGTTTCAAAGCCGAGTAAATATTAAATTAAAAATATAGAATTTATTTTATTTATGCTGTTGAATATATTTGATAATATCTTATTTTACATATCTTTGATTTATTAAATTTCGTTTCTCAATAATAATATTTCTTGGTGATAAACATAAATATATAATAAAGTCGCTGGGACAAATGTTATTATTAAGGAACTTGCGATAGTCATAATTTGTAAAACAAATTTTATGCAATTTCAAAAAATTATAAAAGTTGCACGCGAATTTTGATGTATTGCTGATAATATCGAATGAAAATCAAATGTCGAGACGCGTTGATGTGAAAGCGTTAGGTATCCGATAACGGTTAATCGAATATCTAGCGCACCGGAAATAGCAACGGAAGCGGAAATCTTAGATCAAGGAGCGGTTTACCTTGATGATGGGAGAGGATCGCTAACGGAAAGCGAGTGTCGCCTGATGCTATCTCTCTGCAACGTAATATGGAGATGTCTAAAGTGCTCAAGAGTTTGGTATCTATGGATGCAAACTGAAATTCAATATATCCCTTCTGAATCCTGTATTCTACTTCAGCTTTTCCATTTCGATTTTCAGTTATCTTTCAAAAAACAAAAATTTTGCGCTATAATTTTATATATATTTATATATAATATATTTTATATATAATTATATATTTAAAATTGCGCGAGATAGTTGCCAACAGTAAATAGC
>JBCEZV010000080.1:10412790-10423201 GCA_039654365.1 Cataglyphis livida
CACGTGATATACATAGTTCTGTGTATGCAGAACTTGGCAAGTCTTCCCTTGAAACTTGGGTAATTTTCGTCCGCGGCCACCACACGCGCGGTCTTTCTCCAACTTGAAAATGAGTATTCTTCGGGAATTCACTTGGCGGACTCGGGGTGGAAAAAGAGAAGCGCGAGATATGCATCGAAAATCCCCACCGATCCGATGTACACAAGCGTGTATACTTGAAAAGTGTATAATTTGAGGCAAAAAATTCCATTGTTCAAGATCTTCGCGATCTCTATGCAGGAATTCTGAAAACTTTCCCGAGGATGACAAATGTCGAAACAATGCGAATTGATTAAAGACGTTCTATTGATTCGTAGATATTGTTATCTCTCTCTTTTTGCCAGAAAAGCCTTCCGGTAGACTAGACAAGTATGATGGATCTTCCTTTCAAACATCGAAGTTCTCATTAAACACGGCCGTAAGATGGACATTTTTCTTGTGCTTTAGATCGAACCATTATTTAGTTTTCATTAACGACGAAGCGACTTTCATAAATAATAATGAAAAAGTCCAGACGTTAAATCGATGCGAGAAGCACGCGCCGCTCGTTACGTGACTCCGATGTAACTAGGGCGAATTTCGTAAAGCATGTTCTACGAGATCTTATTAATTCTATAGTTCTGTATGCGGAGAATTATATTGCAGGCGAATCGGCTCCTTGTTGCTTTCAATATTCCCCAAGCACTTACTTTGCGACGCCAATTTTATGAAGCAGTTAGCGCCGCTAACAAGTTATCGAAGTGAGATTGAAGGAAGATACCCAACGGCCCGAATATACCAACGTGGATAGAAACTACACTACACAGTTTGATCAGCTTACTGAAACTCGCCCTTCGGCTATTTTGATTACACCAAGCTAGATTTCTATCGTACACACAAGACGCCTCGAAATACTGATTCCTTTTTACGATAGACTGGAGATGGAGAAAGAATCCAATTTTTTTTTTTTTTTTCAAATTTGATTTTTTTACATCACAAACATTCAATGTGCCAATGATAAGATTAGAGATCTATATTAAATCCATCGTGTTTCGTATCAGCTCTAATCTTTGATTGGAGTGCGAAATGTCAAATTTTTATTTATCAGATATGCAATTATCGACAAGTGAATTACGAATGCAATCGAGAGGCCAACTGCAGCAAGAAATCTTGCGGATTCGCAAACCGTTAAAATGAAATGTGCGCAGGGTTGTAGCCGGCGGCACATTGCGAGTCAGCTGATAAAATTCTCGATTATTCGGGAAAAGTTGGCCCGAGGCCCCGGTTTCAGTGGATTTTACAAATCGACCGAATGGACGGTCGCGGTTTCCGCAACAAGGGTGAGACGACCAATTTTACGTACAGCTGCAGAGTTTTATGTCCGAAAATCCGCAGGGATTTCCATTATAAAATACCGCTTTCGATGTAACGGATCGAAAGCAGATATGTTTACTTTATTCTCCGAAGAATAAATAAAATGAATACTTTAACCATTTTCTACATCGTTGACTCTTCCCCGGATATCGGGATAAAGACGCGTTCAGTTCGACAAGCGGTAGACAAACAGATTTTTTTATCTGTTTCTATAGTAGATGATCATAAAAATATAATACAAGTGAGATACGGCTATTGAGTTCAGCCATCGAGTTCAGCCTCGTCTGAAAGATGAAAGTTATATATGTATGCTCCACTTTCACGGACACACTTATGACCCATATTCCTCTACAGTTTATGACGCAAGTTGTAAAAGCGTCTGTTGGGGAGCCCCTAAACTTGATAAGAACCTAAGTCACCGAAACGTCGAAATGTTATGTAAAAGTTTACTTTGATAAATCGGACGTGTATATTACTGGTTACAGTGTGTCCTATTTTAAACAGAGCTCAGGAGGGAGAAACACTTCGAGACTGCTTCGAGAATACGTTTGTTACGAGATGACATTTCAGATTTTATTTTTGCTTTTATTTGATGCTAAATACGATTCGCACAAATTTCACTTATCCTCGTTTTCTAAAGTAACGGCTTTTTCCATTATAAATAATAGAAGAAAGGAGAGGATATACAACTTTGACGCAGTCGTCGATAAAACGTCGGTCGGGGATAAAAGCGGCTAAGCAAGGCTAAGCATTTGTCGACGCGTGAAGTCGGGCCATGGTCCTATCCGGAAAAACTTTCTAAAATATTGAGAGACTCCTGAGAGATTTCCAATGTTCAATGCGGATGCTGTACGATCTCCGTTTTTCCGTTTTTCTAGTTCTTTTCCCACCTTTACTATCTTACCATAAAAAAATAGTTAGACTATCGTATCTCAGTCTCTGTTTAAAAGTACATATATATAGGGCATTAAAATTGTATTAATCTTTTGAATACAATTTAGAGAGGCGATAATCAAATTCTCTAAACGTGAAAAACAGAGAGGATTTATAATAAATTATTAATTTTGTGTTAAAGGGATATAAAATCAGATCTATTTAAACATAGGCAAAGAATCCATAAAGAAATACTTGTTAATGATATACATCGTGTGCTATTTATAGATTTACAAACCTATCTTAATTTGTCCACGCACACACAATAATTTCTTATATTTATTTAACTTTATCGTATTTTATATATGATTTTTCTTTTTTCACAAAGCTAAGAAAATAATATTTGATACAATTATTTTTTATGTCACTAAAACAGAGATACTAAAATGTAAAGATTAGATATTATTATATTAGGTTTATTTATATATATTTGATAATGATGGTGGAAGTTTGATCAAGTCTTGTCGGAATTTGCAACTTGTGCAAAGTGATCAAGAACCTATCTAGCACCAAATATTTTCAACAGGGACTTCACAGCGAAACATGCTCTAGGCACTTTAACCAGATGCTTCTCCATGGTGCTCCAAAGAGCTTAGAGCACTTTCCGTGGATGTCGGAAAAACTTTTCTTATTATCGAACGTTTTATCGTTAATGCATCCTCTTCGCATAGCATTTGACCGTAAACTTAACGTATTTTTGTCGTTGACTTAAAACCTATTGAATTTTCTCCCGTTACGTCAGATTTTCATCAATAGTTAAGCGATATCGATAAAGTGAAAACGTGAAAAGGAAAATCTATTTTAAAGGATGTGAACACATAAACTATATATTTATTTTATTAAAGTTATTAACTATTTTTACAAAAAGACATTTTAATAATTAAAAAAATATTTACAAACTAACGCGGATCATATTCATTTATATCATTGCATAACATGGTTTAAAAAATATTTTATTCATTCATTTTCAAAGAACGATAGTAACAAGTATCCGAAACGAGTACCTTAAACAAACTTTAATAAAGTGCTTTTAATTACTGAAATTATATCAATCAGACAGATTGGTAAATTTTCAAAGTTGATATAATCTTTCTGATTGATAAAGATTTCAAAATAAAGCTTGAAACATTCTGTCTATCTAGTCCTTTGCATATTTATAGATAACTCTATTTTATATTCCAACATTGTTTTTCTTGTGCGATTTCTCATTACTTTGCCCATTATTATGACAATGTTTTGAGTGTCATAAGCAATTTGGAACGTGAGTAGGCTTCCTCAAGCAGAAGATCTGTAAATAATCTCGACCTATCTCGCACGTCGATCCCGAATAAAGAGAAATAAGAGCACAAAATGCCTAATACGTGAGAGTTTAGTGAATCTGATGGCGAACTGGCCAGTTTGGGGAAGATATTTTATTCGGCAGATATGGCGATAGCGCCAAGAAGAACGGATCGGGGACGAGTGGTAAAACCGAGCCATGAGCAAACAGTAATATGGACGGTTTTGCGCTAGGAGAAAACGGACGGTTTTCTGCGACGGCGACTGTCGGTCGCATCGAGAAAATTCAGAAAAATTTCTTTTCCCTTTTGTATGCGGTGGATAAAAATACGATGAACGTGCGATTTCGCTTTCGCACTCGCCTTTGTAATAACCACTCCATATCCCCTCTATCCGTCACATCGCCATCTTTAAAAAAAAAAAAAAAAATTGCAATGAAAATAAATCGCTTACTATGCAGAATGTTCTATCGTACGTTAAATGAACTGGTAAACTACTTTCCAAACTATATTGACTGACAACGTAAGCGAATATGTGATCCGCATTTCAGTTGGGAAACTTTTTTTATAATTATTATGCTCATATTTTTTTTATATTATATCTTAGAACTATTTAAAATTAATTTTAATAAAATAAATTTTTTTTTATCTATAAACAACATGCATTGTTGTATTATAGATAAGATTTATAATATAAATAGGCAGAGAGAGATAAAATATTTCATTAAACCCGTCTCACTGAACCTATATCAACTTGAAAAAGTTGTTGAAGCGTTAATGAATATATTTAAACGTTTTATAAATATTTTCTCATCTCTCCCTTTTTATTTTTCCTCACAAAGTTATATGTCTAATCGATGTGATAAAGTAACCCAATGACCCAATGATCACGTGCGGCCAGAGTTAATTGTCGGATTATGTTTAGTGTGCGTGGGATGCGTGCGATTAATCTGAAAATTTCTTCCCAACGCGACAGCGATGAGTGCAACGCGAGAAGAAAAAGTAGCTGCGATATATCAATGTCGTACAATCACAAAGGCATCCACAAAATCCGGACAAGACTGTGTTTATACGAACGTTCCCTTTTGCCCGTGAGAGGCAAATTGCGGAATGTACGCCGCGCCCTGGTTCTCTTATTGCGTCGCGCGGAAAATACATGTACGTGCAAAAGCAAGTAGTTGCGTTTAAAGCAGTAATTCTCTCCTCCTCTTCCCCTGTCTTTCTCTTTCAGACTTTTTTAGGTCAAAAATTCCTTTAAAATCTGCAATCAAATATTATAAATGTTAGAAAGTAAAAATAAGCATGTAAATTAGAATATATAATATTTCTTAAATTTAATTATTTATTTAATTATTAATTTATAATTTAATTTATTAATTTTTAATTTATAATTTAATTTATTAATTTTTGATAAAATATTGAAAACATATCTCAAATTTTTTTTTGCTAAAAAAAAGACGGTAAAAATTGTACAACTGCGACAATTAAAAGAAAGATTTCTTTTATACTTTCGACCTATTTCATTTTTTAGGATAATTTTTCGTATTAATATATCTCACGTAAACAATTTAAAGAATGCAGGCATTTAAAAAACAAGTTGAATTTCATTTAAATAAACAATCGTACAATGAATGGTACTAACTCGAACGTTAAACTTTTGAAAATGTTGGTTTGGTAAAGTAAGAGAACAATAACAATATTGTTTGCTTTTGATGCGCGAGGATCTAGTGCGTGCAATCTGCAGGCCTGGCATTGTCTCGTTAATTAAACGGATAAGCCGTCGTCGCGAGACGATGGCGACGACGGCAACTAACGGCGACGACGCGGACCATCGGGAGTTGATGTCGAGCGGAGGCGAATGCCGTACGCGACGTGTCGCATAAAGCGGCGGAAACGTTTGACAGGGTTGACGGACGTAGCCGCAGATAACAAAGTTGCGGCGATGGTAGTATCGGCCGGCGGAGAGTGAAGAAGAGTAGACTTCAAAGTTGAAGAGAGGAATAAAATCAAATGGAAAAGAGAGAATAGCATTTATTTATACATTGCTATCCAAGTTCCCTCCCCCATTCCTTATCGCACAATGCATGTATGTACTAACTATAAATATGCAGCGCATACATATACAGAGTATTCCAGGTCAGGTGAATGAAATTTCGGGATCTTATAGGAAATTAAATTTGGAGCAAAAAGGTTCTTAAACATAAATCCGGAAACGCTTCGTTAAAAAGTTAAAGTATAGCTAGTAAACTTCAAAAAATCAAGTTTTTTTGATGATTTTCAAAATTATCTTTAAAATCCTTCAGTCATTTGGAAAAAGCAACGAAATAAATCTGATGGGTAATTAAATAACGAGTTAAATTATATTAATTTTATTTATAATTCCGATAAGACGTTCAAAAGAAAA
Organism: Cataglyphis livida; assembly: GCA_039654365.1. NCBI lineage: Eukaryota > Metazoa > Arthropoda > Insecta > Hymenoptera > Formicidae > Cataglyphis > Cataglyphis livida. The sequence continues at coordinate 10,418,797 of JBCEZV010000080.1, forward strand.
TGAGCTAAAATCAACGAAAAAGCAGAAACTTGAAAAAAGTTTCCACTTTTCGATGGTCTTTGTGTAAACACTACATTCGTAATATAAACATTATTAATAAAGATAAAAATGTTCTTCTTAAATTTTGATTAAAACTAATTACTTACAAGAAGTTTATTACCTATAATTTTTAATGAAGCATTTCCGGATCTATATTTATACTTTTTTGTTCCAAATTCAATTTCTTATAAGATCAGTTTCATTGATCTGATCTGGACACTCGGTATAGCGTTATTGCCAATTAATCCGTGTGATAGTAAATTGAAGTGACGGTGATTCCGAATTAAACATAAAAAGAATTGTGAAAATATATAACAATGAATACAATGAATACAATATATTCGTACTTGTAAAAAAATACACATGCTCGGATGGAAGGAATTGAGTATATTTTCCTCTATTGCAACTATCTTGTTCTTCTTCCAGGGATTCCCAATGCGATCGAATACACGGGATATGCGCAGAATGGAAAAATAGATAGAACAAGGCTGATCCCGCGGGAGGGCGAACAACGCTGTCAAACCTCCGATCAATTTTTCACTCACGTAATTCCTTCGTGCTGTACAATTTTCTCATATATTATTTGCCAAGTTGAGCCTACCAGCATCAAAGGAGATCGAATCGGCTTTGAAATTCTTTCTCATTCAAACATGTCCCTCGATCTTGTTTCTCGTCCTGTCATGCAGTAATCGACGACTATTATGATAAACGTAATTCACAATAGAAATAAGAGATAATATAAAAAAATGAGGTAATGAATTAAAATAAGTATTGAGCAATAGTGGGACGCTGTCGAATAGAATAGCGGTTCTGGATGAGAAGGGGAAGGATTGTCCGAGATACTAAGCACCTCTTTGACTTAAAAAAAAAAAAAAAAAAAAAAATTAATAATATTAATTAAACATACTTTTCTCTTGAAATTTTCTCTCATTTTCTTCATAATAATTTCGCGAAAAAGATATTCTCCGAGTTAATCTAATCGAGGTGTACTAGTTTTATGAACACACGGCGTATTTAATTTACTGCAATACGTCGAGAGCACATTATCGCTCTTCCTGTAAAGTTAGTAACTACATTTTCTGCTCGTCCGCGATCCTTTGTTACTCCTCGCATATACCGGTCTTTCTTTTTGCCCTTTTAATGCAGATATGCGAGTATCGAGTACATGGCTTTGAGTACGATGCTGCAGGGCATCGCTAATAGATGCTAAATACGATTTTGCTGATAGGTACGAGCCGCCTTCGGAGGAACAGATTTTAGCCGGTGTAGAATATTAATTAACGTCGTGCAATTCCATTAAAATGGTGCACTGTCTAAAGGATATATCCATTAATCGTTAATAGCCTATTTAGCGCGATATGTGTGGGATTTATCCGAGCATTTTCACGCTCTTTGTCACGTTATAACCTTGCTAAGCGAATAAATATGTATATACGTACGTAATAATCATGATTTGACAAAAATCATGATTTAACAAAAAATGTTAAATGTTAATTAATTATGCACAGTGCTGCCTGTTGTAACGAAATTCATATATAATTATAATCCGACAATTTTTATAAAACTCGGTAAATAAAATATCGTTATATTATTATATTATATATTATATTTTTTTTTTTTATGTGATAATGTTAACTTTTATAAAGACTTTTGAATAAATTTTTATAAAAGATGTTTCAAAAGGCACATACATGTTATAGGCTCATACATGTTATAATAATCAATAATCCGATGTCCGATTAAAATTGTACCGTTACTACTGGTACTATTAGTAGTGTTGGAAAATTTGTTTTCTCGTTAAAAAATATGCCGGTTAAAATTTTTGTATTAAATATTTAACATTGTATTAATTGAAGTTAAATGTTAAACTATTAAAATAACTGAAAAAAGGGTATAACGCAATGTGCATGTATTTTTAATTTTATAAATATGTTCTATATTATTAGTGACAGGATTTATCTGTCAAAATTCGCACAAACATGTTGATTTTATTCTAGGAATGAGAATAACTATAGACCGTCAACAACATTTCTCGAAGTTAATTTTATCATAAAAATATGTATGATTTTATTTATTGATTTTACATTATTTACATAAAATTTCTTTCAAATTATTATGAAGCTTGCATGTATTCTGTGTTGAAATATTAATATAGTATTAATCATTTGACATATCCATAATATGTTAAATTATTCATACAAAAATTTGTGTGAATCAGTTGGGACATGCGATATATATATTAAATTTAACACAAACTTTCCAACTGTATATCAATGCAAATTTTTTACGCATAAAGATTTTTATATGTCTATTAATAAACATATGTATATTAATAGTCATTATATTCGATTAAAGAATGTCAAAATTCGATTAATTCGATAAATTTGCTCCAATCCTAATAAAATTTGAAAGCGTTTTTGAATTCTGCACGGAAGGATTGCCACATATTCTTGATGCAATTTCATCCCTAAATCGCTGCGTATACGAGGGAATGAGATAAAATATCTCAGGGGATTCTGTAAAATGGCACGGAGATATAGTGACTTACCCGCTCGTTTTATTTTCTTTCAAAAGATCAACTCTTGAACGATTGCATTATTAACTCTCGCTAAACCTTACGATTTCTCTGATTAATTACGAGATTACGATTGATTATATAAAAACGAAACACACGGCTGTAATAAATCAGATGGCTGAATGAATCGTGTGGACATAATCTTTCTCCATCTCTATCTATTCTCTTTTTTCCGTCTTCTCTTTCTCACACGTTGTAGTCCTTAATGTGCAAAAACGAGGAAATGGCTTGAAAGCGGCCAATGGAATGACAGTTTAGGAGGGCTGACGCGATCTAGGGATCTGCCTGAGACATTTCTCTTCTCCACAAAAAAAAAAATCTGGGTCGAAGACGACAGTGCGGAGCGCATTTAGAAATAAATGGCATTAATACAAATCCTTATGTCATATGGAAATTAAAAGAAATTAAAATTTAATTTATGCGTATGTATAAAAATATATTTTTAGAAAATATTTTAATTTTGATATCCCATTATCTATTCTATAAATATACCATTAATCCACAAAACCCCATAAATGCAAATAAAATTCTCAATTTGAAAAAAAAATAAATTTTGAAATTGTAGTAAAAAAATTCTTTTGGGGAGAATCTAATATTATAATCATAAATTGTTAATAATTTTATTTTTCAAAATTTTCGTGTTATGAAAAATAACGAATCTATCTTTCAAAAAAGGACTGATTTATTCAAGCGGTTCTTTCTAACTTAGAAAATCCGGACCTTTTAAAATATAAATGTTTGAGCAAAAAAACTATATTCTTCCATAAATTCTGTCCTTTGCAAAGTCAGCAGGTATATTTCGTGCAAAATAAATTAAACGCATGCATATTCTTAGTATAAAGAAGACCTTTCTGCGATTTATATTCTTGTTTCCGCCATTTTTTAACCCTTTTCTTGGATAAAATTAAAAAAAGGACCGTTTCTTTTTCGATATACACAAAAATATAGGATGTATGAGTGGGGAGAGATACGCGTCTTTATTCCATCTTCTCAACAATGTATGTCGAATATGTGCAATCATCAGTTCATATACAGATACTGAGTAGTAATTAAAGTCTGCGAGTGAATCGCGACTACTAATCGAGATTCACTTGCCTTTGCACGCACTCATCAGCATGCACACCCACCTAATACATATTTTATGCACTGAACAGCGAGAATCTCTCTCATTTGATGAGAGTTGCCGTGGCAAAAATTAGTAATTTTTATAAAGTTAATTCCGCGATTATATATTTATACATTTTTCTTATCCATATAATATAAAATAGAAAGATGCGTTTTATTACTGTTTTATTATTGATATCTAGTTAGGCTAGCATTTTCTTTGAAATATTAAATATTTTATGTTGTCTGGTCTTGCTTTTAAAAACAGGTATTATAATATAGGAGATAATTAAATAAGAGAGTTTTCACTAGGAGATAATTAAATAAGAGAGTCTTCACTAGTCATCTCTGCCGCATATAGGTCCTAATTTTTTATTTTATAACTTTTACTTCACGCATGATAAGATGATATAAAATATCAAAAACTTTTTTTGTTAGCATATATTTAATATTTGACAAAATGCTTCGTATATAATTTCTGCGTGAAAATAAAAGTTGAAGATTTTTCTTTTTATTAAAGGAGTAAATAAATTTCTACATGTTCAACGAAGAGACAAGATTTATATCGTATATATTAGTAGATATTATTTAAATGGATCTTCTCTCTGGCTAACAGATGACAGCACCTTATAAACCCAGAAACCACAAGAGAAAGCTCTAGTAAACTAAATATATATACGATATATA
>JBCEZV010000080.1:10423301-10438757 GCA_039654365.1 Cataglyphis livida
AAAAAAAAAAAAAAAAAAAAAAAAAAAAAAAAAAAAAAAAAAAAAAAAAAAAAAAAAAAAAAAAAAAAAAAAATACATAAGACGATGGCGCGCATTTTCATATTCTCTTCACAATCTTCTCTTATCTATAGTTATCGTTATTAATAAAAACATGAATATCGTCGATGAGATATTATTGAGATGAGAAAATTAAATCCTACGAAGTACTAAAAAAAAAAAGAGAAAAAAAATGCGATATTATCTCTTATCTCTTTAACATCGTGGTTTCTTGAGCGCTGTTGAAAATTTACATACGGCATCATCGCCACCACCCGCACATTCGCATTACCCTCGCACATGACGCTTGGCGTATCACCATCTCGACGGCTGAGCACAACCGCATCTTCGTGGATATTATAATTCTGCGAGTTGTGAGAGGGGCTAATTGTGTTGCGTGGGTGTGAAAATATGGTTTATAGTTTAACATAGTGAAGGGAGGGGGGAGGAGGGAGGGGAGGGAAAAGCTGGCCGCGGGCCAGGCGAACTGGCTCACGTGACGTCACGCGACGGAAATACTCGACTGGGTTAATTAGGCAAGGCACCTCTCCTCCCTGCATGCTCGAACGCAAGCGGAACCCATGCGCGTCGCGACGCGTCGCGTCGTGCGAAAAAGTGCACGCGTGCGAGAGAGCCATGCGTTGCTCTACGGCGTTGCTGATATGACGCCGATCTCACGCTTTTGTCAATAGACACGACGGTCGGGCCGACTGATTTAATGCGCGTTTTTGCACAAATTGATCGAATTATTTAAGATGGACGCTGCTTCTAGGAAGACGTTTGGTTAATAAAAATCTCGCTGGGAATTCGCGAAAGAATTCGACGAGAATGGTAGATGGAGAGGTAAAGAGAGAGAGAGAGAGAAAAAAAAAGGAAGAAAATTACGGTAAACAATTCTTTTAACCAGATTGACATTTCTTTTAGCATTTTCACGAGTGTCAGATTTAAAAAAAAAAAAAATCTCGTTAAAAAAAAAAAAAAAAAACTGTAATACATATGCTTCGTCTTAATAAATTTTATATTATAAAAATTAATGAATAAATCAATACACCAGAAAATTCGCCATACAAATTTATTATCAGCTCTCTCGAAATATCTCTAATTGTTAAATCACGCGGACGAAAAGCTATATATCTTTACATGACTGTAGGGGTGAAAGTATCAGTATAAACCGAAAAACTTGCACAATCGGCTTTATATGTTACAAGCTCGTTCGATGCGTGTCACACGCGCCACGCGAGACGGGAATAAATCTTACGCGGCCATTATAACGCGCGCGTCCCGACGGACACTAATCACGTCCGCTAAACCACGGAGACCCTAATTAACCAACGCCCAATCGCCATTCCCTCGGCCAACAAAGTCAATTTGCGCTGCTCGCGCACACTCTGACGCGATTGGCAGCCCACGCGTTTAATTTGCATCTGCAACGGCGCGCACTCTCTTTTCCCCAACGGGCACGAGCTGTGTAATTAGCGATGCATAGCAATTAACCGTGAATCGAGCATCGCGCGTACACGAGGATGCAAAGAAGAGCGAAGGAGGGAGGAGAAAAAAAAAAAAAAAAAAAAAAATGAAGAAGGATAAGGACGATGCGCTTCCCCCTCCCTCCTTCTCTCTCTCTCTCTCTCTCTCTCTCTCTTTCTCTACTGGAACAATGTAAAGCGCGTGTAAACGACGTAAATATGAGGGGTGGGCAAGCGGGCGTGACTGCGTTAAGTCAAGTTAAGTCGAGGTTAACTCCCTTAATTACTCAGATTTAATCAGCGCTCCGGTGTGTGTATACACCGGGACTCTGGCATAACTAAAGGGGCGCGGAGAGACGGGCGGAGGAAGAGATACGACATGAAAGAAACGGAGGATGAAGCGAAAGAGACGGCGCATAAAGGAGCGTAAGAAAGGGGGAGAGAGAGAGAAGGGGGGGGGGAGGGATCGGACGGGATGGCTCGCTACTCATGGTGCACCATACGCGCGAGGTGTCGATGCTGCCTATGCGTATGTATATATGTGTGTGTGTATGTGTGTGTGTGTGTGTGTGTGTGGGAGCGCGTTTCTCCGTGCGCGGGGCGTTCGCACGGAATGGAAGGGCTCGCTTGCTTGCTTACTTAACGAAGATTAATCGCGCTTAAACCAACCGCGCACAACGACGGCGCTCGGCTCTCCTCGCCGGGACACACGCATTCTCACGTGGCAACACGTGATCCCTAGAAAATCTCCACCGTGATTGAAGAAGGAACAGGGTAGTTTTCCGCATCGTCGCCAGAATCTCCCCAGGCAATTTAATAAAAAAATAATAATCTGACTAGCCAGGGACTCAATTTCGATGTCCCATTCGATGTCACACCACGTAGATAAGAGGTCAAATTTTTGTTTCTTTTGAATTGGAGAATATAAAAAAAAAAACTATCATAATAAAAATTATATAATTACATCGATAAATTAAAATTCACTGCGAACAAGTGCTGTGGGTACACCGTCTTTTCTTACATAAAAAAAAAATTAAATTTTATACATGAATTAATGTCACCATTATTTATTTCTTATATTTGAGAATGTAATTAGGATCAACTTACATTAACATATATATATATATATATATATATATATATATATATATATATATATACACATACATCTCTTCATTTACATTATTTATTAAATGTTTTTTAAATAAAAATAAAAATGTAATAAAAATATTATGCATTAAAACAAATCAATCGATATTGTTCTAAATTCGTCGAGAAAGTCGATATTTTTGCAATAATTTAAATTTTTCAATTTATTAATATTTATTAAAATTTACGTACCGCTTGAAAAAACCAAGATCTCTTTTAAAAGGCAGATTTAATATTCTTTGTAATATATATATAGAAATTACTGTGAAAAGATAATTATAATTTATAATTGTAATATATCAAAAGAATTTATACAAAATTACGTTTATTTACAACAATATTTATTTTTTTATAGATTCAAAGATTTCTTAATGTATATTCTTTGCAGATTTGTAAATTTTTATGCAGATTACATAATTATCAAATAGATAATATAGTATATTTTTTCATCACTTCCGAGATAGACTCATTCGAGTACAGTTGTATAAGAAAGATATAAAATATAACTTCTAATATATACATATAGATTAGAAGATATATATATATACACGTATGTATATATATGAAATAATTTCAATGCTTTTTACAGTCTGAAATAATTTCTGTTGATCAAAAATCTAATTTATTTTTACACAAAATACGATTAAAAAGTTTAAAAGAATTTTTAAGAAAGCTTTATTTATTTTTGCTCCAATATAATAATATAATTAAAATAAAAATGTATTATATATGTGTATATTAGTTAATATACACATATATTACTTATACTATTTCAAAATTAATATAATCATAATCAACATAATCAACATTTATGTTTCTAAAAAAAATTTATCTTAATTGTTAATTTAAATTTTTAATATTGTCGAAAGCTACACATATTTAATTAAGATACAAGTATAGATTTATATATTTTGAAAGAGCGTTAAATCTTGAAATTTTAAAGACATATTTACGGCTATATTCATTTCGATCTTGCGCAAAATATAATGAATTTGAATATAGCCGCAAATGTGTTTTTACAATTTCAAGTGAGGACAAAACTTCCGTTATTTGCGGAAGAGAAAGAGATCTTTCAGATTAAGGGGTATAAAACTGGAGAAATAAATCTGCCTTGCAAAAGTTTTCCAAAAGTAAAACTTTGCTGGAAGACAAATCCAACTTTAAATTCGAAAATCTCCGCAAAACTGATAGGCAAATTTACACACACACGCGCGCGCGCGCGCGCACACACACACACACACACACACACACACACACACACACACATCCACGCACATACAGACATACATATATGTATATACATACATGTATATACAAAAACCTTGCAATTGCAAGTAGAAATTAGACGCGTAAAGGTAGACGTGCGATAGGTCGCCCACACTCACCTCTCTCGTTGCGCCGCAGGTAGATCCGCAGCCGGTCGAAGCGGACGAAGCAGCGGGGGTTGCACGGGACCGTCTATACGGGGCCGAAAGTAACCGAAAGCACGCGGGCAAGACTTCCGTTGACGTGGACGGTTACTACGCACGCCTCCCCGATCACCGCTTGGCCTACCTGCCTCTCTCTGCCAAGCGGGGAAAAGGAGAAAAGCGGAGAGAGATATACAGACGGGTGAACAGAAAGAGAGAAGGAGAGAGATAGAGATAGCGTTTACGTGCGATGCGGCGAGAGATCGAAGTCTCGTGGCAAACGTTCGTAGACTGAGTGAACCCTGAGTTCAGACTGAGCGGCGCTTAGGCGACATTAGCGCCGTGCCACGGGGGGCGAAGGAGTCACCATCGATCCGTCGAGGGTGGTATGGGAAAAGTTCCCCCCCCCCTTCGCCCTAAAGGGTGGAGGGGGTGGAGGACGCGTGGTGTGCAGCGGGACTCGGGTGCCCTCACCCTGGCGGAAAGACAAGGATAAAGGGAGATAGAGAGGCGAGAGGTTACGGTAAAAGACGCGTACCACCGTCTCATGATCTATCTCTCTCTCTCTCTCTCTCTTTCTGTCTCTCTCTTTCTCTCGATCGCGGTGGCGAGGATTCCAAGAGAATCGCGACGAGATGAGAGCGTGGAAGAGGACGGCTAAAAAGAGAGAGAGAGCGAGAACTAAGAACTCCCCTCTTTCATGCTCTTTTACTCCCTCTCGCAATTCCAATCATTTTTCATCTCTCTGTTCCTCTCAGGAATGTACCACGTTCTATCCTTCTCCTTCCTCTCTCACACCCCGCTCTTTTCCTCAACTTTCTCCTCTTCTCCCTCCTCTCGTGACTAGCTCTCTGCTCAATCTCCCTTGCTGCTCACCGCCACGCCTCTTTCCTCATCTTCGTATCTTTCACAATTCCCCTTTTCCGTCTCTTTCTCTCCGAATGTGCATACATACATGCATATATATACATATGTGTGTGTGTGTGTGTGTGTGTGTGTGTGTGTGTGTGTGTGTGTATAAACACATATGTAAAGTCATTACAAATGTTTTAAATTAATGCAGTATCGTTGATCCAAAATATTATCGACAAATTTATAAAATAGAGAAGTGAAAGAAAGAAAGAGAAAGACTTTATCGCGCAAAATTGAGCTTTATCTTGTCTGTCAATTCAGACATACCTCCAGATCAAAGCATGTTATGTCTGTTGACTGATGAAATTGCTTTGGATTTAAACGTGCCCATATGACTGGTAGACAGATGTCAAGTGCATGTTACTGACCGCGAATATGACCAGATGGCAAGATGAAGGTTCTTTGGGATCCTTCCGGTGTGACCGGAAATTGTATAATTTCCTCATATTTTGCGTTTATAATACAATAGTTTGCTTTACCGTGAATACCGATAACAGTGCCGTGACAGTGCGCATATACACATTTATAATATAGCTGTAAAATTTCTAGAGTGATTTATAATTTTACGAAATATCGTAAAGGGATGAAAAACTGTATATTTTCATGAAAATTTTATTTTTATTGTTGCAGATAATTACCATGACGATGTTACCATGAGATGTTTGGAAAGAGCTCTGGTATTACTTTTTCGAAGAACTTTTCAGACGAATATAATCTGATTTTTAAAAATAGCGATCGACTAGCGGTGAATAAACCAGATGATACAATATTATGAAGGATTTTTACCTCTTCGCCAAAAAATATAAATTTTCATATAAAAACAAGACGCGAATAAATCCCTCGCACATCCTTTTTTTTTCGTATATTTTTTTCAAATTTTTTGATAATGTTTGGTATTTTATGGATTTTCATTTGTCGATTTTACGCGATTAACATGTGCGCTGTTTCATTATATTTCTTTCCATAAAATTAATAAAGTTGAAGAAATATTCATTTCATGTGTCGCTTTTAAACCTCTTATACTATTTGAATGCTGTATTACGAGATAAATCTGATCCTCTACCTTCACGTGAACTTTTCTTTGATCACTTGGAATGTTTCACATATCGTTATGAAAATGAGGATGTGAATTATTAGTTTATTAGCACCCGACTCCTGTAAATATTTAAAATTGGAAAATTAAAATAGGGAAGTCGAAGTTAATAGATTTTATATTATCGACATCTATCCCGAAAGAATTGTGTATCAAAATTATGTTATATAGAAGCCCACGATATATCTAAAAGCATTTAGATTTATAGAGAAAATTTCAACTACATGTAATTACATTGCTTTTATATAAAAATATTACGCAAAGTAATGCCGGATATGTTTAAAAAAAATGTAACACTTGTCAAAAGAAAAAATATAAAATTCTGATTAAATTGATAGCTCAAACATCGCTATTTGATTGGTATTGTCAAAATATTATCGTGTCCGCCGATATAATTCTTTAGTAATAAATATATATAAATAACGCGTATTGTTTTGAGGTAAAAATTTGTTTTCCAAATTACAGCATTGGCGAGCGTGATGAATATTAAAGGTGATTAGAAGATTCGAGAAACTGTCGAAAATTTATTCGTCGAGGACTGTCACGTCAGTCATTTCGATGCTACCATTATGAACTCGAACAAGGTGAAAGATTCATCACAATTTACATTTTGCATATAGTTTCAAATAAATACGTGTAAAGAACACATAAAAATGAATTTTTATCAATTTTTACTTATATTTTAGCAATATATAAATGTATTTTTTTATATAAAAGCAGAAAAAGTAAAATTGATATTTTCATGTTTTATTAAGTTTATATATTGAAATTGTTGCTTTGGGTTTTGGAATGAAAAAAAAACACACTTATTTCATTGCTTTTTCGATAGATTGCAACATACATGCTGCTGGTAAATGTGAATAATTTACATTCTACGTTCTCTTAATTATATCGTATTAATACAATTACATATGCATTAATTATTTCTATTGGTAAACAAAAATGTTGCAAAGTTTATATTGATATTAAATATAATGTTAAGCTAAACGCGCTCTTAAAAAAATCAAATATATATTATTTAGTAAAGAGTAAGTAAGGTCAATATATACCTATATTAGAGCCACATAAAAAATTTATGATTAGTATACGCCACTCCGTAAAGTAAATATTACACTTAATGTAGCACTTGATAAAATTTAAATTAATTACGATATTTCTCTGGTGCAAAAAATCCTAATTAATTTCAATTTGTTAATTCAATTGTATCTACCAGGTACTTTGTAATAAACAGGACTCGGACAATCATCATTGCTTATGCCTGAAGAATAAGACATCATTGTTCATATGTTTAAAGTTTAAAGCACCAGTCTCTGCACATTTATTTCCAATCAATGTGCTGTTAGATTAAAAGTAAACAATGCTTACAGCATTCTATTTATCGCTCAGCAGTCATTTTAACAGTTTCGAGCATAAGCAATAGTAACATTCAAGTCCAGCTATAATAAGATTACATTATCCACTTTATAATGATATACGTGGCTTTACAAGAGAAATGCTTCATTGCTGAATTCTATTTGGCATATTTTTTGTGATCGACATAATTACTGCATAGTTTTCTAATAATCAATGAGGAATGTCAGTGACACATATTACGTATGCATATGTATATATTTTGTGCGCATTTTAACGTATCGTTATACTAACTATTTTTCGAATCTTTAAAAATACAATCAAGAATTTATCGATTTTAAGAAAGTTAATAAAAAAAAATGTGTTGATGAAAAAAATAAGTATTTCCTAATATTCTTCTTTCAAACTGTCTTATGTATGGAATATCACAGCGTACTTTTATTCGATTTCGTTATCATAAAGTTGCTTACAATATACTAAGCCAATGAAAAATATTCGTACATTCACATATACACATACATACACATACACATACACACACACACACACACACACACACACACACACACACACACACACACACATACACATATACACATAAAAAATATAAAACTGACCTCAAAATTAATATCAATATTATACATTTTTTTTGAAGAAAGAGTACAGTATATTTCCAAACTAGTATAATGTCAAAGCTTTTTCTACTGCTCTTTTCTTTATCTCGAATGCCAATACATATTCATTAATATCCAACTACGTTCATCATCGTTCAAGTGCAAAAAAAGCTTTATTTTAAAATAATTTTTTTATTATATAATTTAATGTTTCCACAATTTCAAATAATTTATCCAATTAAAGTAACAAACTCAATCTATATGCCTGCTTTTTTTTAATAAAATATTGAAGATACAAAATAAAATGAAAAAAAATATAGCAAATCAATTGCTGCAGTGAAATTTTATTACGCTTGTTTGTGACTATTTTCGCAGGAATCTCGACTAAAAACTGTAATTTTGATACCAAAACAAATTGTCATATTGTTCTTAGCTAATACAAATTTTGAGGAAAGAAAAGATCTTTGTATCTCATAATATGATAAAATTATAATAACCAGAAATAAAAATTTTTTTTATATCCCAAATCATTGTAAAACATTAAAGCATATTTCCTTACGTTTCCGCTCATAATAAAATCTCACAATCTCTTTCGCTGATTTTTATAATTGGGCACTTTGATTTTCCCCAACATAAGAGATCTACATCTCATTCCGTAATTAAAAAAACAGCAATTTTAATTAACCGGTTTATTCTCGATGTATTTTCAAAGATTTTACTTTTTAAATCCCAAGAAAATCAGTGGAAAGAATCGTATATTAAATTGTTTATCTTTTTTGCTCTAAATAACTTTAAAATTTATTTGTAATAATTGAGATATAATATATCATAAAATTTTAATTAATTTTAGATTAAATCCACATTTTTGTTACTCTCTGAATTTCTACTGTTTATCATTTCTCTGGCTCTACTTTTCTACTGTTTTAAATTTGCATGATCATCTGCACGAAGTGAGAAGTTCAAAAAATAATAAACAGATAATAGAGGAGATCTAGATTACTTAATGAACAATAAACAATCGCTTGATAAACAAAAAATTTGGGTTCGATCTAATTATTCTCGATTTAATCGTCCCATAAGTAAAAGATATCTAAAGGAATATATTAAAAGGAAACATTAAAATCCACAAAAGATTATAATATTCTACATATCTTAATAAGGACGGAAATCTAAGAACAATAGAGAATCAAAGAGCAATTAATTAATACAACAAAAACTTGATTGCAATTCCAATCATATGCGTCGTGAAAAAAAATTTTGCTTTCTAGTTCTAAAGATTCATATGATACAGTCGTCTACCCAAACAGTAATAAAAATCTGCGTGATAAAGCTATTAAAATTATCTTGTTAAAAACATATCATTTTCTTACGAATATATTACTAGTTTATTATAATAAATATATCTCTGAAATATATTCTGATACACGAGATGTTCAGAAGGTATCTTAATATATTTTAAGAATATATCTAAAAATAAGAAATGTATAAAAATAATGAAGAGAAAATCCCATGCAACATCCCGTGAATATTTTCAATATTATAGTAAAAAATATATATATATACATCATTATATAATATACATAATACGGCAGTGATTACATTAGCATATTTTAAAAATATGTTCTAGATATCTTATGCTTTCTTTTTTTCTCTCTCTCTTTCTAAAAAATATTACAATTTTCCAAAATATGTCAATGCAAAACCCAGCAGATTTTTTTCTTTTACTGTGTGGGTAGCCAGCGAAACACAGATCGCTGTTGAATTTCTATTTCAAAAATGCGAGTAAACAGGTATGTATAAAATCTTTATAAAATATTCTAAACATGTGATATATAAATTATTGATTAAATGGAAATAAAAAATATTTTATACATTCTTATAATGTCATCTAGAAGTTGTTACAAGAATCAATAAGAGATTTAAATATATCATACTTTTTTCATTTACATTTTTCAAAGAAAGAAAAAATCATATATACAAAATATAATATTGTAATATAATATAATAAATAGACAATTGTGATTTCATATTTAATTTTTGTTGTTTATCTTGCAATTACTTGTAATATCTTGTTTATATCATTTCTTGTAATATCTTTTCATTAAAAAAAAATTTTTTTTTTAATATTTAACATTATAAACCTATTGCCACTACATCAAAGACACTAAAAAATATAAAATGTAGCACGATTTACATATTTTTATTAAAATAATTATAAAGTTTTAAATAACGATCATTGGCGTAGGATCAGAGGAAAGATTAATAACACAGTTCAATAAAAAAAAAATATGAAGAAAAAAACATAAGATTGAAAAGATATATGCTTGTCTTTTTTTACTATTATTTAACATTCCTCATTGATATGAACAATGGGTAAAAAAAAAAGTATTTGCACATTCCATATTTCTCGGATAATGTAATATGAAGTAAATGCTATTTTATTAGATATATATATAAAAATTGTAAATATATATATATATATATATATATATATATAAAGCAATAGAAAAATTAAGATAGATTTATCAAAAATAGTTTACAAGATATAATTTATCTTGGCACATTTTAAGATATGAAATAACTCATAAAATATTCTCCAAATATCTATAAATAATAAAAACAATATAAACAGAATATTTTTAACAATATTTAATAATATATAATTTCTACATCAGTATAAAAGAGCATTTTTTAATAATATTTCTCATTTTGTTTCTAATGTTAGTCCAAGAAAACGAAGTGTGCAAATATTCTTTTCATCCACTGTATAACAAAATTATGATACAAAACATAGTGGTTGTGTCATTGAATTAAAACTATAATAATAGTATAGATGCGCTAACTACATGCTAGACTCCTTGGTAGTAATAATCTCGTTGGTATTATCAACTCGAATCAAATTAGATGAATTTAATACAAGAGTTCTACTGAGAGTAGCAACTCGTTCTACTACGCACGAAGCGGAAAGGCGTGCTTCGGCATCGTGATCCCAACATTCTTCCATTGTATCACAAATTGATAAAAGTCCCTGAAATAATACACATTTCAGTTATAGCTATGTACATCTTTTTTCAACTCCAGAGCTTTTTTTCTTTTTTAAAATTATTCTCTATCAAGAAAAGTTTTTCATCACTTGCTACTTTTATAAATACAAATGTTTAAAAAAAACGCGAGCTTTTATGAAATATCTAAAAAGTCAACTCGAAAATATTTCGTAAATTCTTCTTGATACAATTTAATCTTAAAGTTTCATATACTATGTATCATCCCATGCTATTGTATAATTTTTGTGCCTTTCTCTACTTCAAAAAGATTTTGTTGCATACAATGGCTTCTAATGTACATAATATCTATATGAATTAATATAGAATTTATTTGTTATCTGTTAATGTTAAATAATAAAAAGAATTAAAAAATAGATATAAAAAGATATAATATTTTTATCAAATATTTTTTAAAAATAATATCAAATATTAAAAATAAAAATATCAAATATTTTTTAAAAATAAATTTTAAAAATAGACACATTTGTCTTTCCTTTACATATTTTTACTTACTGGATGTTTACGCCAAGTTTCTAAAATGAGCGGTCTCTCTTTTTTATGAACAACGCTTTCTTGCATATCTTCTAGAGTAGGATGAAGGCCGACTTCATCCTCAAATGGTAGTCGATATTCTCCTATTGGTCCCTAATATATTGGAGTAAAAACAATTAGCAATTTTTGAAATATAATTAATTTATATTTTGCAATTTATTATAATAAGTTTATGAAATGAACACACACAAATTTATATATAAGATAATATATACAATATAATTCATGTACTAAAAATTTTCAGTACATGTCTATTTTTGTGTGTGATTACAATGATACAGATGAGACATGTAAAAATATTATAATTTTATTATTATTTTAATATCGCATATTTTTATTAAATAATTATAATAAATTTTAAAATATATCATGTTTTGCAATTAATTACCTATAAAATTTCTTATAATAGATAAGAATTTGGATATAATAAATTCGCAGAACTTGAATGGATTCAATTTTTTAAATCAATATTAAAGTGGATTAAATAAATACCAATAATCGAATACATATTGTGTGTATAATATATATACGTACATCTTGTACAGTACATCTCGAAGCTAATTCCCATAGCACTAGTCCACAAGCATACATATCGATCCGTAAAAATGAATCTCTAGTAAAATTTATTGCCCCTTCTAAAACCTCTGGTGCCATGTATCTTCGTGTCCCAACCTGTAAAAAACAAAAAATTGTTGTTCTCTTTTTTTAAAAGAAATATGCCGATATATGTACATTACCTGTCCATGTGTATCACCACAAGGTTTTCCTGGATGAAAAATAAGTGCCAAGCCAAAATCTGCTATACAGGCACTCATATCAGCCTTTAGTAAAACATTTTTTGACTTAAAATCCCTATGAGCTACAGCTGGTTTATAACCATCAGCTTTATTAGCCGGGATTTCTTCGTGTAAATGCATTAAACCTCTAATAATAATAATAATAAGCATTTTTATTAAGATTTGAATAAAAAATTGTAATTTAAATATTAAATATAAATATACATTCGTTACATTCATATACATAACTTTGTTTCCAACAAATTTTATTACTATTATAACTATTACCTTGCCATAGATTCTGCAATTCTACACATCTCAGGCCATGTTACAACATTTGCTTTCAGGTAATCGCACAATGAACCTTTTTCATGATATGCTGTGATTAACCAAAACTCAGCTTGTAAATTGTCTCCACGTTTCTCAACGCCTATAAAATGTAGTATGTCCTCGTGATCCATATGTGCAAGCTTAAAAATCTCTTGTTCAGTTTGCCAGGACTGCTTGTCTTGAATGGGAAAAACTTTAACGGCCACAATCTCATTTTTCAATTGGGCTTTCCAAACTGCTCCAAAACGACCTCGAGCTTTAATCTCAAGAAGTTGTATCGGACGTAAACCTAAATTAGGTGATGGCTGTGGTAATGGAAGTGGTTCCAATGTTGGTACCTAAAAAAGATTTATATTAATCTTATAAACTGAAAATTTGCAATTTACTATTACTAGTTTTATAATAATCTCAAGATAGACAACCTCGTTAAAATACGTCAGTCTTCGACGACGACAGAACCACCACAAAGAAAGCGAACCAAATGTAAGAAGCATAGGGATTAATATCAATAATGTAAGTATTATTGCTTGCTTCTCTGTATTGGACATAGAATCAGACTCTAAAAAATTAATTATTATTAAATAGTATTATAAAAATATTGCAAGACAAATTAATTACCTTCAAGCAAAGATAATTAAACACTGGATAACAAATGATTAAATACCATTAATAATTGATGGTTGTGTAGGTTTAGAAGATGTAGTCGGATGTGGATTCCAAGAAAAGTTTTGGTTACACATATCGCCATCGCAACAACAAAAAAATAAATCTTTTTTTCTTTCTGGATTATCCTCTATACATTGAGACTTATCGTAACAATCATTGCTATCCAAAAAGCAACCCTGAAAATTTGATGACACATATATAAATATGTAAATAATACAATTCAACAATGAGGAAATCAAAATACATAAACTATTAATTTCACAAAAATATAAATAATATAAATATAAAAATATAAATAAATATAAATATAAAAAAAGGCAATGACTTTCTCTTTTTTTTCTAAAAAAGAAGATATAACAATGCTTTAACTAACTACAATTCTTTAACCAAGTTCGAATATATATATGTTCTATAAATATAGTATCTCTCATTATAGGTGGCTTATCTTTTAAAGATCTATCTCATCAAAATGATTTAACATTAACATTATTACATAGACATTACTTTGTTCTGCCAAGCAAAATGAAACAACTTGTATTACCAAATAATACAACATTAAAGAGCACCATTCACAAAAAAATTCACAAAAATCTCAGTTTCTAGTATTTCTCAATTAAAACTGCATTTTATTTAAGTTAAAATTAACATTTCATATTGCCAAATGTAACTTAAAAAGAAATACAATATTGTTATCAGTGCATATAATACATGGATATTTTATTCTATTTGTGGTACAATCTCTTAAATCTGATTTGCTATATCTTAGATACTCTCTTATAAGTTATAAGTTATTAATATAAATTATTAATATAAACTATCTATATATAATAAATTATTAATTAAAACTAACCTTCAACTTAATTACTGTTTTTTTAGTAATATTGTCGACTGACCACAGTACGTAACAATGATTACGCTTGTCTGGATCATGCACAACACATTCTTCTCTCTCTTCTGTGCAGTTTTGATGGGATTCTGCACACAATGTTTCATTATAAAATTCACAATAGGCTGAACCTTTAATATCTTTCCCAAATATAGTTCCTAGAATTGATTAAAATTTTATAATTTTTATATTTTACACAAAATATGATAAATTAAATTATTATACTATATGTTTTTTTCTGATGTGTTACATATAAAACATCAAGTATAATCATAACCAAGTCTTTTAGATTTGTTTTAACAAGACAATTTTTAACAATTGTTAATAACTGTTTTAACTATTTTTGATACTAATGTATTCTGAAATTACTACTAATGTATTCTAAAATGTTTTGAGACTAATTGTTAATTTAACAATTCACAATTTTTAGCAATTATTAATTTAACAGTTTATAATTAAATTTATTTAATCAATAAAATTATTCATTCAAAAAATGTTAAAGAATAAAATTCTTATATATTTATATTATACTTAAGTTTTAGCTTTAATTTGTAATAAAAGAAATAATTAACTCTTAATAATAGCACTTTTTCATTTGCAATTTAATACATAATTGAAAAAGATACATGTGTCACATTAATGCAATGCAAAACAAGTGTATTTTTCTTAAGCAAAGATCTAATATTTGTAAAAATTTTCCCTTTGAAAGATATCACTGAATTTATAAATTATAGATTATTGAAAATGGAAAAATTCAACAAGTGGATCTATATTCAAAATAATTTATAGTTTTATTGAATAAAATTAAAATTACTTGAGAAAGAAACATATAACAAATATAATAGCCTTGTTTTTTAATTAGTTTCTTATACATAATCTTTATATACAAAATATAATTTTACAATTTATTGAAACATTAAAAGAGAAAATTTTAAAAAGTAAGAAAAATAATCATCCACTAAATTTTCAAGAGTCAAATTAATTGCAAATTGATCAAAAAAATCCATAATCAATAAATAACAACATTATATATAAATAAAATATATATATAAAATTTACAATTAAAAAAGAATACATTACATTTGTGCATTGTTGAAAAGTATAATGCTAATGTGCTATAAGTTTTTAATGTCTTTTTATGATACATGTATGCAAATTTTATATATATATATA
>JBCEZV010000089.1:8368-19463 GCA_039654365.1 Cataglyphis livida
GCTGCAATCAGCTGATTACTACACGCGATGTGTGTATGGCGGAGTGTGTGCGTAAAAGAAAGAAAGAGAGAAAGAGAGAGAAAGCGAGAGAGAGAGAGAGAGAGAGAGGAAGAGAAAGAACAGACGTTTATACACACACACGCATACACTTTTCTTCTCGCTCGTTGTTACGTTGAGGTAAATTCCTCCGCAATCGTATGCAATAATTGCTGTCGTGCCAGAAAGTAATGTAGTAAATATTAGTATATGATAAACCTAATAACATAAAAATACATAATTAAAATTTCTCATGCTACATATAATGTCATGAGGTGTAATGGTTTTCTTCGTTAGCTTTCAATTAATATCTAAAGTTTGTCGGTGTATAAGTGTATGATATATATATACGTGTAAACCTATACAATGATGTAATGTAATTTTAATCTACCGGATCCAGGGGTCCGGACCATGGTTACAATGTAATGTGGTTCCACTTTCCTTCATCCTAGGTCCTTTTATCATAGTATTTTCATGTGTTTTAACTTATTCACGTGCACCACTTTAGGTTTTCCTTTGAAATTTAGTTTGACATTATTCAATTATTGTGTACGGACCTGAATATTGATCTCCAAATTTTCCTTTAAAAGGTTTCTTTAGTAAAAAGACTTTATCTCCTACTTCAAATCTATGAATATTTAATTTTTTGTTATAGTATTTTTTACTTTTTTCTTTTGCTTTAATTAAATTTTGTCTAGCTAAACTTTGAGATGTTTTAAGTATGTCGAAGAGTTTTTTTAAGTAGTTCCGATATGGTTGTTCAGTAGCCTCTTCAATTATAGGGATTGAGGATGGGATTCGAGGAAGATGTTCAAAGACAAGGGAATAAGGAGTATAACCGGTACCCTCGTGAACCGAAGTGTTATACGCGAACATGACTGGTTTAATGTGTTCATTCCATTCACTGATACTAGTGACGTACATTTTCAAACAGTCCATTAGAACATGGTGTGAACGTTCAATAGAGCCATTAGATTGAGGGTAATAAGCAGTGGTTCTATATTGTCTGATTTTAAAATATGAGGCAATAGTTTTCATTAATGAAGTAAAGAAGGTTAAAGCTTGATCAGTCAATATGGCTCTTGGAGCGCCATAAATGCAAATAAATTCTTTGATGAAAGCTTCGGCAATAAAGAGAGAGTCGGCGACTTGCATAGGCACCGCTACAGAATATTTTGTCAAAAGGTCTTGTATAGTTAATATGTAAGAGTTATTACTTTTCGTTATGGGTAATGGTCCTACAACATCTATTGATACTTTGTCAAAAGCAGCTCCAGGCGTATCGGTGATAAGCATGAGCTGTTTAGTCTTTACTCTTGTTAATTTTTTTATTTGGCAATTTTGACAGTTTTTTATATATTCTTGTATATCCCTTTTCATTGTGGGCCAGTAAAAATTTTGTCTTAGCCTGTTATATGTCTTATTAACTTCTTTATGTCCTCCGATTTTTGTTGCATGCTTCTCATATATTAATTAAACTCTTTCCTCAGGATTTGGATTTCGCACAAGAGATTTGCAAATAGTTAATTTCAAAGGTAAGTCTGAAAGAAATCTTTTCAAATTTTTATAAAGGAAGTTCCACAATATAATATCATAGTAATCATTTTGAGACACGCTAATTGAGGTTATTCTAAGTTCTATTATTGCATCTCTAGGGATCTTATGCTATTAATTACATCGTCGGATCTAATAAAAGTTTTCTCATCTTGTTTAATAGGTATGGAGATTAAAATTTTTCTGTTGTTTATCTTTGATATTCGTGTTCTAGTAAAGGTTAAGTCAGTGTATTGGATTAGTTTATTTTCTCTTTGGTAATTCTTAGCACCTCTATCTATTGGTGTTCCATTTAAGTCGATGAAAATGAGGTGGTCTTCTTTTCTAATTAATAAGGATTCTCGAGTTTCATTCAAATTAAAAAAAAATATTGTCTTCTAATTGTAGACTGACTGAGGCATTATCTGATTCATTTTCTGAACTCTCATCTATTGATTCATTCTCGCTAGAATCTTCCATGTTGACTTCGTTTAGATTTTGGTTTGTTCCATCATTATTACCTGGGGTTGTTGGTTCATTGTTTCCAGTGAATGTGAATCTTCGTTCATTATTATTGTCGATAACTGGTGGTGTTAATAGAGCGTCTTCGGTTAAATTTTGAATTACTGCTTTAAATTTCATTGAGTTTGTATCGTCAATAGAGGAGGTTATAGGGGGATGCGACTGTTGGGTCGCCGTCTGATAGGAAAACAGGGATTCGTCAGAGCTTCCGTTAGAAATATTTAGTGGTAATAAGTTAATGCAAGGAGGGTTTCTAGATAAAGCATCAGCTACGAGGTTAGTTTTTCCTGATTGATAGCGGATTTCAAAATCATAATCTGATATTTTCAGCCTCCATTTCCATAACCGTGAGCTTGGATCCTTGATGGTATGTAGCCAAACCAGAGGTTTGTAGTCTGTTTGTATCATATACCATCGCCCATATAAATAGTGTCTAAACTGGGTTATTCCGTATACGATAGCTAAACACTTCTTTTCGATAGTCGAATATTTTTCTTTTGCTGGGTTGAGAATCCTAAAAACATAAGAAACAGCTAAGTTCTTTCCTAGAGTTTCCTTAACTCAAAACGTCTTCTATGGCGTATCCATTGGCATCTGTTGTTAATATAAAGGGTTTGTTAAAATCTGGATATTGGAGGATCGGTTCAGCATAAAGTTTTTTTCTTAAGGTGTTGAATGAATGTTCTTGTGCTAATGTCCAATTAAATATTCTATCCTTTTTTAAGAAATCGGTTAGCAGTTTTGCGATTTTAGAAAAGTTTTTAATAAATCGGCGGTAGTATCCTACCAATCCAAGGAATTCTTTAATATCCTTTTGATTTTTAGAATTTGGGAAGTTCTTTACTGCTTCTATTTTATTTGGGTCTTACTCCCTTACTACCAATGATATGACCAAGATATGCGACCTTGTGTCTTAGAAATTGACACTTGTCTGGTTGAAGTTGGAGGTTAGCAAGCTTTAATCTTTCCATCAATTTTTTTATTTTTATTTTGTGCTCTTCTAGCAATCTTGCATACACGACAATGTCGTGTATGATAGACAAAAAGTTCATTTCCTTGCAGTCCTGTTAAGACATTATCCATCAGTCGTTGGAATGTTGCAGGGGCATTCTTGAATCCAAATGGCATTTTTAAATACTCGTAATGTCCATATTGGTATCTAGTGGAATCTTTGTGCTAAATCAAATATAGAAAAGTATTTTGCACTTCCTAGTTGGTCTAGGATTTCTATGATGTTCGAGAGGGGATAAGCGTCTCCTATGGTTTTTTCATTCAGTTTCTTAAAATCAATGACCATCCTTCACTTCCTTTTGTCAACAGATGATAGTTTTTTGGGTACTATCCACAATGGGGCATTATATGGTGAGGTAAATGGAGCTATAATTTCATCTTTTAATAATTTTGTTACTTGTTTATCAATTTCTTCTTTATATATAGGGGGATATCTATACTGTTTCACGTGGATGGAGATTTCATCTGTAATAGAAATCGAGTGTTTGATCATGGTTGTGTGCTCTAATTTTTCTTCCGAGAGATGGAAACAATCACCGTAAGTCTTAAGTATATCTTGTATATATTCTTCTTCATTCAAATGTTCGGTGTTTATGAGATCTTTTAATTTTGTTGAACGATGGGAAGATACTGTATTAGTATCAAAATTAGTATCAGAACCTTTAGGGTTATAAATCTCAACTGTTTTTGTGAGATATACTTTATGTAGAGACTTTTCATAGTTTCGGGAATCATTAATAACAGTATGTGATTCCTTGGAATTATCAAGATCGACGAGTTTAGCAGGAGGAGGCTCCTTGAGTTTGATAGAACTTGTACAGGATCCCTTGGGATCTTTAAGCTTAAAGAAATTAGTAAGGATAAGACTCCTCAGAGCCAGTAAAATTAATAGAATTATTGAAAGAAAACTCTTCTAAATTTTCTATTCTATAAACACAGTTGAGAGTGAGCACTTCTCAGAGTCATTGAATTCAGCGAGTTTAACATTACTGCTGGTATAGCGAGACTCCTCAGAGTCATTGAAAATGTTATTTAGCTCCTTTGAGCATGGAAGTTTAGAAGTGGTAGTAAAATCAGTGAGCTCCTCAGAGCACATATAATCGATAAGTTTCATAGGTTCCATTGTGAGAGTGAAATCTTTCTCTGTCACGTTATAGGCTTTTAATATGCTCTTTCCTCGGGAATTTGCGAAAATCGCGTGTCCCATGAACAAATCTTTAGTAGGCTCTATATAAGGAATATATCCCTCAGTCCTTTCGGGATTGGTTATATTGAAAGAAATAGTAGTTATTGATCTTGCAGAGATGTGAAATTTTTCTTTTTTATAAAAAGGTATTCGATTGTTTTCAATCAATAGATACTCATTATTGTAATCAATTATCGCGTTATTTTCTTTCAAAAAGTTTGTGCCTATAATACCGTCGCTGGGTATATTGAAATTATCATTGACGATATAAAACTTTGTTATCCTTATAATTATTTTTATAGTTACAGAGCCTAAGGCTTATATTACGTCATTCGTAATCCCTTTTAGGATAAGAGTATCGTTTACATCGATAGGGATGTTCTTTAGCATTCCGATTTTTATTATATTCACAGAAGAACCGGAATCAATTATAAAATAACAGTTGTTTTTTAAATTTTTACATGTTAAAACTATCTTTGGTTGACAAGAAGTGTTGTTGAGACGCGACATTCTCGTTTCGACTTTTACTTCGTTAAAAGATAAATTTGTTATGGAGCGTTGATTCCTTTCGACAAGTATAGGATTATCATATGTTTCAACGTCGTAGAACTTTTCACTCTTTGTACTTTCTTTGGATTCGTTAAAGTTTCTGTAATTATGGGTGTTGAGTGGATCTGGGTGGATTGGATGCGCGGATATTTGGGCCGTTCTTTATGCCGCACTTGCCATCGGGCGGCCTTCCGCCTTCCTAATTTCCTGCAGACGGTGATATTATGTCCAGGCGTTTTGCCGGTGCCTTTTCTATTTCTGGATCCGTGCTCACAAAATCGTGTGAGCGTGTTAAGTATGCCATGATTGGTATTTTATTAGAATATCAAAATGTATATATTTTGTTATAGCCCAACTAGCTATAATCAAATTATTATTAATTTAAAGTATTTTTTAATACGCCTTCTGACTATAGCAAAATATCGCGAAAGGCATATAATGTTACGAGCGCGAAACGCTGATGAAGCGAGCCACGCGCAGAAGCTAAGCGATTGCGAAAGAATCGAATCACAGGAAATGCAAAGAATTTTGATCGAACGATCTTAACTTGCCTAAAAATTCGAAACAAGCGACACAACCATATATGATCATGGTCGCTAAGGGATCCCCTCCAAAAAATCAACCAAACGAAGGCAATAAAAGATACCACCGCGAATACACGGCAGGCAGTTCTGACTATCGATCTGTATCGGACAGTTATTATTAACGAGTGATATCGGACAGTTACCGCGATCAACCTAACTCAAGGAATCGCTAGTCTAGCCGCGACACGAATTGTTAACCGAACGAAGTTACAGCTGATCTCGCGACCGAGATA
This sequence comes from Cataglyphis livida, assembly GCA_039654365.1. Lineage (NCBI taxonomy): Eukaryota > Metazoa > Arthropoda > Insecta > Hymenoptera > Formicidae > Cataglyphis > Cataglyphis livida. The sequence continues at coordinate 14,023 of JBCEZV010000089.1, forward strand.
TCAGGCTTGCGCCGACATAATCCTATACCGTGACCTCAGGCTCGCGCCGACATAACTCTATATTGTAATACGAATAACTGTGAAAGGGAACGATAGGCAAAAGGAAGCGACTCAATCTATACAAATAAAACTACTTTATTTGGAGAGTAATAAATTTCTCAAACACCGGCTCCCGACCCGGTCCTCGGCTCCTCAGCTCTTGGTGACGAAAATCCAAATTTCCCGTGCCTTCCCTTCGAGGCACAACAATTTTCTTTTATATGATTTTAGTATATTATAATAAAAATACGGTTAATGTATAATATATATACTATAAATAAGTAAAACGTATATTCATGAACTTAATTATTGCAATGCCAGGATGATAAATGTATGCAATGTGTAATAGAGGAGTTGGGGATTACTGTAACTTATGGTTCTTCTACATTAGTTTCTACATGTATAATTATTGTTTCTTCATCGGAATAGATTATTTCAATAGATTCAGGATCCTGTTGGTATTCGAGATATTTGGCAGAACACTCGGGACAATCGTATCCGACTTCGGAGACCGTCAATTTTACCTAGCAACGATCACAATGAATGGCAACTGTTAGGCCATTGACTGCTAGGCAATGTTTAAAGACCTTGTGCCAATCTCCTCTGTCCGTTGCCCAATTACAATCTTCCGTCTCGGTGATCCAATTGAAGCAGGATTCGCAAATTATAGATTGACGACTGAGATTAAAATGAGCGTTTAATTTTTGACAGAAATAAACTTGAAGTGATTCTTCGATATTATCAATTGCATACAGAGAGATAAGAAATCCTTGTGGATCTAGAGGGCACATAAGTACAATAAAATTATTTTCATTTCATTACTGTTATAAATATAGTAAATAATATAGCAATTAATGCAATATTACAAAAGTAATTACGTGAAACAAGAAAAATATGTATTGTTATAGAATATATATATATATATATATATATTATGAGGAAAAATAAATATGTAATATAATTTAAGAAAACAAAAGAAATTCATTTGCCCTTAATTTTTCATCTTTATTTGCTGGGAAATCTCAGAATGGATTTCCAAATAACGTATGCGTCTTGAATCATCCTCTGGAATATTAGACAATAATGGTGCACGATATTCAGTGGTAATCGGGATTAATTTATAAGTAAAAGGAGGATCTGCCAAAGTTTTTCTCGAACTTTCCGTTACTTCTTTTACGGTTGGAATGCTTTAAATCTCGAAAAAATTGTGCAACTAAACGCCTCAGTTTGGCTTTCCTTCCTGCACGACAAAATTTTGGCATTTCCTCTTAAAATTTACATAGTGGTTACTATGTTGCATCCACAGTTTTTACTGTACAGGTGTTATAGCACTAGCAAGAATTTTGCTTCAGTTATAGCAGCGAGCGGAGTGTACCAGCTTGAAGCCACTATCATAGCACCAACTTAAATTTTCTCAAAATCGTTAGCAATGACGAGCAAGCCGTATGCTCATGCCACCACCTCGGATGAGTTAAACTCTTTGAAAATGACGAGCCGTTACTCTAGCTCAAAGCCGCTATCTCAGAGTATGCTTTATGCCACTTTAAGTTAATAAGAATTTTAAAATATCTCGTGCAAGTAGGTATAATTAAATAAAAGTAGAATAATTAAAATAAAAATAGAAAAATCAAAATAATAAAATAATAAATCAAAATTAAATAAGCACTTGTAATTATTAAAAGAAAAGACAAAGGTTAAATATTAGACACTTTTCAGGGAATCAAATATGAATATCGTGCATATAATCTTGAAAGAAAGCTTAAATTAAATCAATTCAATGACAGGTTGACTTCTGACATCTCACCGCTGCCACCAAATTTTTGTTATATGTTACGTCCCAATGTTTTAGAAAAAAAAATAAAAATAAAAATATATAAATATAATATTATATTTGAAGGTTATAAATTTAATTTTGGGTCAGTGTGCTTACACCGAGTTTACCCGGGACTCAGAAGATTTTCAATTTGTCAATCTATAGGTTCTAATATAAAATATATGTATTAATTCATCAAAAGTTTAATAAAAATTTATGGTAAAAACTCTCTCTTTACTTCCTTCTATGCTTATTGAATAATCTTAAAATCCTCGCCCGGGATTTGGAAATTGGCTGGATATTAATGAGACAGTAGTTCTGGATAACTGAATTTAACACTTTTATTAATATAACTCTTAAACTCGAAAGACACTTTGCGCGTGTTTGTACAATAAGAAAATTCAAAGTCTTAAAGACTGTGCAAGTATAAGCAATTGTCGACGCGGACGCCGGATCACTATACGAGTCGTCAATTCGGAGTTTGGAATAGTAATGACAATGAAGGCTGGCTGTCTCTCCTGGCTCGGCTTTGCATGTGAACGGTGGTGATAGTAGCCAGTGTGGGAATATGCCAAGGCAAGGCCCGTATTGCATCAATTTCTTTGTCCGAGCGTCCGACTCACGACTGCATTCCTGAGCCTTATCTTATCGGGCGGATGGATAAAAATATCGATTGGCGTTCGACTTGCTTCATGAAGCACAGCTTAAGACTTTTATAAAATATTGAATGCTGAATAAAATATTACAATTTTAAAACCTAAATCCTATTCCTAATATATATATATATATATATATATATTTTACTCTATACAAGTACGAAATCCTAGCAATAGTTATTATACGCCGTACTTAGTTATTATAATTATTAATAAAATTTCTACCCACATAACGAGTATTTTAAAATTAATTATCTATTAACTTAACATTATTCTCTTCTTAAATGAATAAATTCCAGTAACTTAGCATATAATCATATAAACGAGAGCTTATATGTTAAATTTATATATTGGTTGTCCATAAAATACTTATCAACTTTTAATTTGAATTTTCAAGTCTTGAGAATTTATTATATTTCTTATGATTCTTTATGTACATTTATCATTAATCATTAGAATTTAAAATGTGCAGGGACGTCACAATATCACTAACAAATGAAGTATACTTTTGGATTATTATTATTACATTATTATGTAACTACTATAATAATATCTTTTTTTTCCTTGTATTACAAAAATATTTATTACACTACAAAAATAAAATAGGGCAAAAATTGCAAAAACTTAACTTCAATTTTGCTTAAATTATTTTTTGATTAGATAAGCAAGTCTAGCTAAATATTTAAATGTATTATTCATCTAAATAAATAAAAAAAAATTGTTTACCTAAATAAGTAAAAAAAAATTGTTTCGAGTAAAAATATATTTAAATAATATTTATATAATTAACTATTTCATTACCATTTCACTACATTCAACTATTTCTACTATTACGAATGCAGCAATGCATTAACGTAAATTTAAAAATATTTCAATTTTTAAGTAAAATATTTAAGTAAGATATTAAGTTTTAACACATATTTTTGAATATATATATTAAAAACACACGAATGTATATATAATGTGTATATATATATATATATATATATATATATATATATATTGCGACGACTTTTCCTTTCCTGGCGCGCGTACGCCGTCGCGATCTCTCCGTCGCGCGGCTGTTCAGTGGCGCTGGCGAACGGGAGTACGATTCGCCGGTCGGGAGATACGGGAAAAGGGTGAATCGTCGGCAAAAACACCAGGAACGGAGCAGGGATTACACGCCGGAAGGGAACGGGGTGGAAGATGTTCCGCGTGTTCCGTGACGAAACCGTAAAATTCGCAAAAATTTAAGTTGAGCGCCAGATATGGTCTTGCGCGTATCAATTCGACAAATACGCGAGATAGACGCGAAGAAAGCATTCGATTTCGTCGCGGACTGGCTAGCTCACCTAACGATAGAGGGGCAGGGCGAATGTTGAAAGAACGCTATATGAAGGCAAGAGACGACACAAATAGAGCGACAAATATGCGTAAAAGAAATTAAATTCGTTAATCGTAACAAAGAAATAACAGCTTTATTAATTTAGAAAAGATATGTCCGAATGATAAACAAGGATAAGCTGGGATACGCTTAATAAGTTCGTGAAAGCGAGTCTGGGTGTTAGAAACGACTTAGCGCCACGGAAAATAAGACGTTAAATTAGAGCCGATCGGCACTGTGTCCGAGCGTATAGATACCGGGTCAATTATCGGACCCCTCGCGGATCGATATTTCGCTCGCTATTTTACCATGCCGTATGGTTATCAGTGCACTCTTAGCATGCATCGCGCAAATCTAGCTCGCAACGCTCAAAACGATATTCCGTACTCTCCGCGAAATCACTCTAACACTCATTCATTCTAACGCATATGATTCATCAAAGAAAATCGACAGAAATATTCGCACGAAACGCACTCACACTCGACGGTTAACAAAGCGTACCTAATCGCGAGGCACACTCACACTCGGCCTCACACATACACTACTTAACGAGCAAGAAATTACGCGCCTAATATATTATGCAGTAGTCCGCGATCTCCAGAGAGACGATACAGACGATATAAAAGGCGCAATAATTATTAAGTTTAACCCTCGAGACGTTTCGAGGCTCGGATCGCTTGCAGACAGGGCCGCTAATACAATTACGTCATAACGATAATCGCTAAACTTTCGAGCGGAGCTCGTACGCAAACACAACACTAAATTACGGCCACGACGGCAGAACGACGCGCTCCCGATATCGCGAGCATGCGTGACTAATACGTAGCGGGATAACCTCACCGGAATCGAAGCTTTCTCGTCCTGGAAATCCCGGGGTCTGGCGGGCTTTCCGCTCTCGGCCTCGCCCACGGGAATCCATAAGCTCTCTCCTTTCTCGGCCTGAGTGTCTCCTCTCTCGCACGCTTGTTTCACTCACCCCAAAACACGTCCTACTGTCGCACACGCTCGCGCCAGTCTCACCCGGGAGCACTGCGATCTAGAATTGGTAACGCCGAGCCAGCCGGGGGATGCTTGTTATCACGGTCAATCACGCGATAACACGCGAGGCCGCCGTTCGGAGGCACGCTCATGATGTACCGGGGGCGCGCACATCGCCGAGATCACGATCGATATTTTTCACGGGACCCTTCTGAAAGGGCCTTGGCGGATCCCGCCGGGATCTCGGAAGCGAGGAACGCAATAGTGTCCCTCGCGGACCTCTTTTTATCCCGCCGTGCCTCGTGGCGATGGAGCTCCTTCGGAGTCCTTCGGGTCACGTTTCCGCACGGTTCTGCATCCCGGCGCGAGGATCCTCTTTGTCCTCTCGCGTTTCTCGTCTCACTTCTGAATTCGGTAGTTGATATTTCTTTTTCTCTTTCGTTCTCCTGAAGGTTGTCTTCCGAGTTGTTATGATTGTTGTGTTTGATGCGGCCGTTTTCATGCTCCTCTGGTAAGGCTCCCGTGTTGTATCGAAATAAGAAAATAATAATAAAATTAAAAAGACGAAATAAGTCTAATATAATATATA
>JBCEZV010000089.1:233544-261532 GCA_039654365.1 Cataglyphis livida
TCTCTCTCTCTCTCTCTCTCTCTCTCTCTCTCTCTCTCTCTCTCTCTCTCTCTCTCTCTCTCTTTCTCTCTCTTTCTTCATTAAATTTAAAACTTAAATAAAGATATTTATTATAAAATTAATGATCTTTAAGCTTAAAATTTCTAAAAATTTAAAAAAAGAAAAGCACTTAAGTTTTTTATTTAATTGCTTACTTATATAACCGCTTTTATATCTTTTGATGGATTTCTAGTATTTTGAATTACATATAACATTTTATATAGATTTACTGTCTGTAACATTGTTCCTATAATCCGCACAATATATAATATAATACACACATATTTAAATTTTCCATATATAAAATATAAATTAATATAATATACAACTTATTTTAAAAAAAGATTAAGTATAATAAATAAAAAAAAGATTAGAATTTTTATACTACCTTTTGTTAAGTAGCCTTAAAATTTTGTAGTTGACACCTCGAAATATTTTCAAAAGCTCCATCGTAGGCTTCTTTTAATTATCGCAACTGCCAAATTATTAAACTTTTATAGTCTAATGAAAACTGCATTCAGCATCATCATCCAATTCTTCTTCCTCATTTGGATTCAAATTTTAACTTCTTTTTGTCAATGACAGATTTTAATGCTCCCTGATAACATATACATATTGCAAAAGACAGTTCCAACCGAATAAACCATTAATATAATTTTTATGTTCACATTTCTCATTGCTCTAAAAATATAAGTTCAACTTTTATATAAAAAAAATTAAACAGATATTTTTGTCTTTAAAGTATTTAGTCCAAGAAAATAAATAACTTTTATTATATAGTTTATAAGCAAAATTATCTCATTTCTTTTGTTTGACTAACGCTTGTTTTACTTATATTCTTGAACAGATAATTATAAAGTTATAAAAATAGATTAGCGATTGAAATTTGATGCAGAATGTATTAATTCGTAATAATTTGTAATATTCATGGTATTAATTAATGAAAAAACAAGAAATAAATGAATAGAAACACAAAATTGCGATTATATTGCTTCAATAAATATATTTATTAAAAAAGATTTAAAAAGCTTAATATATTTTTTTAGAACTTTTTATGATTTATACGGCATTTACAGACAGAAAGAAAGAGAATTGACAAATTAAAAAATAAATTAATTGTATTAATTAATGTCTAAATATATAATATGTATATATAAAGAAAATAATTGAGATACATGTGTATGCACGCAAAAAATATGGAATAATAAATTTTCTAAAAGGGAAATTAAAAGAAAATAATTAGCAAATCTCTTCATCGTTTGAAATTATATTTTGTCCGACTGTTTACTCACTTATCAACATTCGAGCAATCTATAAATTCATTAATATTTTCGACGAATGCAATCAAAGCGAATGAGGGGGAAAGGGGTCGGAGCAAAAGGTTAGAATTCTCCTCGTTATATTCTCATCGAAAGAGAGTTACGCTTAACGAATAATCTGCAATATTGACTTCCGTAGATCGGCTCTCTTAGATCAGAAGAGGTAAGGAAAATTGCGTTTGCTCAAAAATAGTTCAGAAGATTATCGGAAAATCGGTATCGAGCATTCAGTAGCGACGTCTTAGTAATGAAAGTTCATATCGATAGTGAAGGATAACGACTATGATATATCGAATATGAATGAGATGGTTTTATTTGTTTTTAAATGGATTTGACCAGGTTCATGAATACATACACAGTAGAAAAAATTGTTGCGCTTTTGGCTCTCTTATTTAAGTAACGCTTCAACGCTATTCCGATTAACTTTTTTCTGAATGAATGCGCAAAACGAGGAGATCGCTCAAAGTGTTGAATGCACGCACAATGCGATCCTCTCTTTGCATAATACAGATCACCGACGTTCATAGCGCGGCTAGTATAGTTTCCGACGTGCAGTGGCTTTAAGGCGTTCGCGAATGCACTTTCAAACACATTGCACTCGCGTGCCTTACGAGGTAAATGTTTACCTTTACACACCTCACCTCAAATGACTTCCCGTTGACCTTGACGTTGACTTTGACCTCTAAGGAGTTCAAGACCATTGATCTTTTCCGTCGCTCGATTAATAAAGAAAAGTTTTGATTACTTAAACAAATTTTATAATTATACAATTTCATATGAATTTGCAACTTTCCACGCGAAGCAAAGTTTAATGCATATTGCCTGTTGCTTGGCATGTGAAACAAGGTTTAATATTTTTAAATTCTAATTATACGTTTTCACATGGATGAACTTTGAATAAAGTTCCAAAAACAATAAACCTCCGATTGCGCTGAAATTTTAATCCAAGCTTATCCTTGATTTGAGTAATAAGGTAACCTTGAGGATATTTTGACGAGATCCTGTTTGTTCCCTATGCCCTTTCAAAGTTCCAAACATTTTTACTGTATATCTTCAAAATTATTGATTTTAGAGTTTCAAACAAAAAAATGAAGCTATTGAAAAACTAAACAAAATAGATTTACATGTTTCACATAAACCCATTATTTTAGGAGTTACGCGATAAAATAATATTTTTAATGCTATCATGTTAATACACATTATCTCCACACATATATTTTTTAATGCAAAGTGAGATTTACCCATAGAAAAATTTCTCATAAACTTTACATTGCGTAAGACAAACTTACATCAAAGCAAGGCATAAAAATTTGGTATAAAAATGGGTCGTATTAAAATACATTGTCTCAAATTTATTTGTGTCGTACAACATCTCATATTATGAAAAACTTTCCTTTAATAATTATATCCCAAAGTCTTAGATGTGTGTGTATTGTGCATTTAGTTGCTTATAAAATAACTCTAATTATAAACTACTATTTTAATTATAATGTAATTTATTAAATATAATTTTTTTATTGGAAATAAGTATTAGAAATAATAAAATAAAAATATTTTACATTATAAATTTTTATTCAGTTAGCATAATTTTTTTGTATTATTATTTTTATAGAAAATTTGAATTTAAATATCTATTTTATACAAAAATACTTTATTAAATTGTTTTCATTTAAATAATAATAAATGGAAAAATTAAATTTTATCGAACCGCAATAGCATTAAAAGTTATGAAATGTAGAGCGGTTGACGTGACACTGATCATGTAAAACCGAGTATATGTTTATTTTTTAAAAATATGACGTGCTGGAAAGATTAATGCTTTGAAATTTAGGAGAAGGGAGAGACAGCCAATTGAAGGCTCAGAAATTGAAGAAAAGGAAGAAACAGCCAATTGAAAAGAATTCCTAAAAACGACTCGCGAAAAAAAGAGTTGGGAAAAGAAGAGATAAAACATATAAATGTTGACATATTTTTATTTTTAAAAATATAGCAATTCTTTTTGATGTTGCGACCACTAGTTAAATATTTTTAATACATTCTCTAATGCCAATTCTTAACATGTTTTCCATATTTTATAGTATTATTAACATCTAGATTATTTAAAGATTCAATATCTTCATAATCATCATCCAAAGTCTCGATAATCAGGTTTTCTCTCGCATAATTCTCAAGCAAATCCACCAGCCATTCTCGGTACTGGCATCCCTTGACGTATCCTCTACACGAGAATCGGCGTCATCCTTTTCTGTACCAAGCCGATGTAATCAAATGTTTAGCCATGCTGTACGGCACATTTCCGTCTTCCTGTCGTAATCCATGGTGATTCGTAATCAGTCAAGAAGCACATGACTTATCGGATCTTGTGAGGAGATTCCATGGCATAGAATATGTAAAAATATAATGCGCTAGAATGATCCCTTTTCTCAGCACCTCCTTTACGACAAATTTCATCCCGACGAGGAATCCTTGCAAGTCCACGAACATTGGTACGGACATAACGTTTTTCATATCAGCACGTCGAAAAGAAAACTGCGATTGATCCTAATGCATTATAGGTTTTATATCGTCTTATGCCCCTACACTTAGGTGATTTTGCGCGCAACGTTGATCAACGAGTTGTATTGAATCACGCGATCATGTATGATGAGACAGTTGCTGTGGTATTCATCGGCACGTTCTTCTTACACTCGAATTTCAATCTTACATCCATGGTTGCGCATTTGACCGATTCGAGAGCAATCGATAATCATGAACGGATCGATTGCGTAAAAACTGCGTAACGATGAGACTCGACTCGAGATATCATATCCGTAATAATTTTCGCAGAAACCCTGATACGTGTCATACAGAATCGACCATCTGTTTTTATCGAAATCCAAATTCATATCGTCGTGCGGATAACATTCCAAGTTCAGATAGAGTTTCACATTGTTCAATTTGCAGTCGTTGAATCGATTCATATCCTCAGACATGACGTTTTTCCGACCTGCAGAGCGAAGCAACGTATCGCGGCTTCTCTAGCTGAGTCGCGGTCTTAATGGCCCACGAATGTTTGGTTGTACGCTACAATAGCGGAAACTCGTGCAGATCTCACGAGCGAAAACCCATGCTGAGATATCGCTTTCCAAGGCGCGCAGCATTGACAGCTTGTTGACCTTGTTAACATGTGACATTTGCCATTGTATCTTAAATATTTTAATCATATGCTCCAACGTCAAATTCCTAATCAGACAATTGTTGTCGTTGCGCGATATTAAAATCAACTCGTGACGAGCATTAATCACCACGCGTTTGTAATCTTCGCAAAATCCCAATAACATGTAAAGTGGTACGCAAAAATTAAAATATTTATTCGCATTAGTTTGTGCATTCCAACCGGCATTCTTCAAAATCACGGTTCTATCGGATGATGTCGTTACATAATTCTTGAGTGTGCTAGTTATTCCCACATTTCTGTAACGATCAATTTCCACACCGTCGAGTTCGTATCAAATCTCATCGAATATGAACGCGATGTAATTTCCCAGAGTTACATCAGATCCTTCAATTGGTTTGTTTAGCGTTAGTTTTCTTTCAATGTATAGAAAACTCTCATACGGCAGTGTGTACAGATCCTGTTGTTGTATGGGTATTCGTATCTCATCGCTGTGTTCAAACATTGTGTTGGCGTACGGATGTACTTGTGAGTCTCAATCTTGACGATACGATCGTCAAAGATTGGCTCGCCTCCAATGTTGAGGATGTCGGTCATATTTTCTCAGATATTTCGCACCGCAAAGCCCAAAGGTTGTAAAAATTTAATGTTCGATACGCTGAACTTTTTTCTCATCTTTTTAGCGTAACCTAATGGTAATGATGATGATGATGATGATAATCGGATGATATCATCAATCGGTACCGTAAAGATATTATTATCTCTCGCGTTCTTCTTCGAATTGTTCAACACGAGCATCTCATGTATTGCACGCTAATTTCATTGCCGTCGTACGTGCAATCTGATGGTGATTTCATCTCCTCGAAAATTGAGGAATCATCTGTCTTGATCCGCGACGCATATCGTTAGATCCGTAATGCTCCGCGCGATGATCGGCAGGTAAATGATCTGCGCAAGCCTTTCCGATATCGTATATCCTGGCAGCACCCTCGGTGAAAATTCATGTGTCGTATTAACGCGTTTGTGATTACTGTACGCACTCGCGGTCATGTTACTCTCTCTGCGGACAATGTTTACGTTGATGATATTAATATCCGATGCCACTGTCTCGGCTACAATATGCGGTTCGAGAATTCTAATAACGATCCAATGTTGTTGGGTTTGTTAAAGTTTACTTTGAAAGCGCATCTAATCTCGCTATTCATCGTATTATAATTAGCACGGAGTACTATCGTATTCTACAGTTTCGTCTTCGTCACCATTTATTCGAACGGTTTCCTGATGGGACATCACCGCGTTTCATCGAAACGATTGACAGAGTGAACCACACGTCGCGGCCGTTTCCGTAAAATTGCACGTTTCAAAAATTCATGTATGGCGTGTATCTCATACGATCCCTCGGAAATTGTAATTTTTGTGTCATTTTCATCGAAATAAAATTTATTATTCGAGGAATTCACGTTTGGCATCGTATAATAAGTCTTAAAATTTGTTAGACCGAGCTCGTCACCGTCGCTCAAATCTATGGCTGGATGGTAGTGTGCCGTGAAGAAGCTACTCTTCCGGTCAGCGTGAATGTCATAGACATATTGGAAAAACTGTTTAACGAATACTGAGTCTTAACGGCGCATTGTCAGACTGTAAATTCACACCGATCGTCATCGACAGTACGAAGGAACTGCAGACACAATTGTTCGCAGATACTTTGATCGAAAGTTTGAACAGGTGTGTAATTGTACTGTATATTCATCACATTCCGCCCGAAATATCGCACCAATTCATTTGGTGGTCGAAGATTGCCAAAACTATCGAAATATATAACGCGATTCTCTCTCTTTGCGTAGACTACTCAAAGAGTATCTAATCCTTTGATATAATCCAAATTCACGATTTCACGAAGCCACTCTCATTTCGACGTATACTACTGATTAGTAAAAAATCACGCGTAAATGTCTCTAAAGAATAATATACGCATACGTTTTGCTAGTTATTCTAATTGTATGTTCGTTGTCACGCCCGTAGGCATTTAATATTTAACATCTCTTTGACGTTTTTTTTCTTCGTTACCACGCCCTGTCCACATATCGGCCGAGATACAATCCCTGTCCATACGGAGCGAGATAAAGCCCGTGACTTTCCATCATACGATTGTGACGTTGCAGCTCCTCCAACTGACACCGTGCAGCTTTGCTATCGTTCACCGCTTTTGCCACGCCGACCGCTCCACCGATCAAGGATCCGAGCGCACCCAATATCGGTATAATCGGCAATACACCTCTCGTTTCGCTGTTGGAAACATCCGTTTCGTGGATCGTCTTTTTCTTCGTCTTCGTCTTCATACCCTTACCAATTTTTGTCTTGGGTTTCATCGCTGCTCAAACAGCTGTAGCTGCGGCTCTCTCACCCAGAGTCGAGTCTTTCGCGACGATGCGTTTCTGGGCTCCCTCAGCGAGTATCCTGTCAGCCGCGTGTCTCTCGGTAAGATCGGTGCTCCGAGAACACGCAATGTCGTGCTCGCGGCACGTCCAATGGATTTATACCCTGATCGCCTCTCGCCAATCGTTTTTTCAAATGAGTACCTGTGCCACAAAATTGATAGCCAGGAATATGTAATTTGATAGGAAATGCGTTTATCGCGCGATTTAATAGGTTCCTATTTATTTTCGTTGACATTCGCTGCAATCTTTTCTCAACGGCGCTAGCCCATCGATGTGCGTTTGTTGCCACAGATGATTGTAATGTTCGTAACAGTGACGATATTGTTGAATCTCTAAATCCACCTTTAAATGTTCCGGAAGCTTGTCCCACAGATAATGGATATGATCGCCGCACATTCGCAGCAAAATAACTTTTCACAAATTGTAACTGTTCGGTGCTCAAATTATAAATATCGGAAGGTCTCGATAACAGGATGCACATTTTCGCTACTGAGCGATTCATGATTCCGCACATCTATAGATAGGCGTTCAATCCAATTGTCCTCTCATTCGGCAGTGTGAAAATGAAATTTGTGCGACAAACGTTGGCCATAATCAAAGTAACAAATTGTGGCGACAAATTATGGTCGATGGGAGTCAACGCGGAAATGCGCAAGCATGGTACGATGTTACCGACTACTATACGCGGTATCATTTATAATCCTTCGAATTATGGTAAAACCAACGTGTTGACAAGTTTGATAGAAAGTCCACATGGTGTACACTTCGAGAACGTGTACGTGTACTCAAAATCGCTTCAACAGCCGAAATATCGATATCTGGACAATTCATTGACATCGATCGACAAAATTGGTTATTTTACATTTTCCAATAACAGTGATGTCATTCCGACGAGCGAGGCGCGTCCAAACTCGATCTTCGTGTTCGATGACGTGGCATGCGATAAGCAAGATGCGGTGAGAGCGTACTTTTCAATGGGTCGGCACTCGAGCGTTGACTGCTTTTAACTTTGTCAGACGTACGCGAAGAATACTTAAACATCTGATATGCGACAATGCGATCCTATTAATTCTGTTCAAATAGGATGGTACCAAACTGAAACATAACTATCACATAAATATATTTTACGATGAATTGCGTGTTATGTCGCGATTGTTGACAGCACAAGTATGGATTTGTAGATAGACAAAGACAGCTTGCTCAACGATGGTCGGTATAGAAGTATATCTGGCCTGTCCTGAACGGTGATCAAAAGCGGTATAGATAACGTGTTTGGTGTTTATCTTAGTCAAGATAAATTGATGTTTGGTAATAAACGTTTTGACGTGGACAACGCGAATAGCATAATTATCAACGGCGTACGATACGCCGGCACACCTGATCTTTACGAGTTGATCTGCAAGAAAATCCCTGATGTCGTCATCTATATAGAGGATGATAAGTAAATGTACAAAAGCATGCTGTTGACAACGAGCGCACATAAATACAATCACGATGCACACGGAGCAACAGAGGATACAAAGAAATAATCGCAACCGTTGATGTCGATCAAACTAAAAAAAAAAATCTGGAAAAGGAGTATTCATGGCTCGCGCGATGTCGCTAACCGACAATAAGATTAATTATGTACACCGGAACGATCCCAACGAATTAGTGGATCTTGATTGCTTGACGCTTCGCACCAAACGGATTACAACGGTCACGATAACGAAATCCTGTCGATCATCAAAGAACTTCGCGAAACCGGCATTATTATAAATTAAACGGTGTCTCGACAAAACTAATCAATCGATTGGTGTCACTCAAATCGATGATGCATATCAACAAATTTGGATTATTTGAACAGCAAAATGATGCAACTGATTATAGAGTGATAAAAAGTTACGTGCGCGAAAAAACGCTCTATGTCGCTTCGCTAGGGACTATGACGCGAGGTCGAGCAAGATTCGTCGTGTAGCGCAAGACCTGAAACCGATACCGACACCGTCAACAAACTGTACGTGGATCAATGTTAAAACGTTGAGAAATCAACAGAAAGAATCAGACGAGAAGCTTGCTGCGTGCAAGAAAGACGTGCGAGCGTTATTAGCAAATTGTGATGAGCTTCGGCGTGCGAGTATCGCTAAATTAGAAACGAGTAGTCAAAACATCAATGAAACATCAACAAATGACGATGAAACCATCAACGAAACACCAAGAAACATCAACGAAACGCCAACAAACGTCACTAAACGACAACAAAACATCATCAAAACATCAATAAAACGCCAACAATGGACAGCAACAACCGATCCAAGATCGACTGTGAACGGTTGACAACGACGGCAACGAACAGCAACGAATGGTTCAGAAACGGCTGTCGAATCGTTGTCAAATGGCTCAGGAACGGCTCAGATATAGCTATAAAACTGCTCAGGAATGACTTAGAAACGGCTACGAACGGCTAACGGACCATTATCGTCATACAGAAGATAAAGAACCGCTATTGAAATGAAAATAAACAGCTATTGAATGATTAAAAAAATTTCAGATATAAATGATAATGTAATTTCTTCACATATATTATTACGCGTCAAGAGACCAATCGCATTAAAAAAACATGACATCGTTAAAATCCGATAAAAATATAGAGAAGCTACTACTCGTCGAGAAACTACATGCTCCGAGAAGAAATTTTCCCCGAAAACGCGTCGTAGTGTGAGGTCACGACAACCTGTGACAAGCTGACATCGAGATGCATCCGTACTCGTGTTTCAACAAAGGCCATCACTACATACTTACCGTTATCGATGTGCTGAGCAAGTACGCGTGGGCCGTGCCGCTCAAGAGTAAAAGCGGAAGCGAGACGGCTAATGCTATCGCTGAAATAATTTGAAATAGCAAAAGATGTCCGAGAAACATGCAAACTGATATTGGAAAAGAATTTTACAATATTGACGTGCCTCATAAAGAAACACGACATCAATCATTATACCACGTATTCAGTGTTGAATGCATCGGCCGTCGAACGATTTAATCGCACGCTGAAAAACGATATGTGGAAGATGTTTACGCTCAACGGAACTTACAAATGGGTGGACGAATTGCCGCGACTCGTGTCGGATACAACGCGCGCAAGCATCGAACGATCGGTATGCGACCCGTCGATGTTACTCCCACGATCGCTGAAAGACTCTTGATTACGGTATACAACGCAATAAAGATAGCAGGTCCGGCAAAGTTCAAAATAGATGACTGATACGCCTTAGCAAATACAAGACGATTTTCGAGAAAGATTATACACCGAATTGGACCACCGAGATATTTAAGATCGTTAAAGTGCAGCGTACTAATCCCGTAACCTATCTACTCGAAGACTATCGCGGAAAATCCATCGCAGGAGCGTTCTAGGAGTACGAGTTGCGTCGCGCGAATTATCCGGACATGTACTTCGTAGAGAAAGTGCGCAGGAAGAGTGACGAGATTTACGTGAAATGGCTGGGAATCAATGGATCGCACAATTCTTGGATACACAAGGACAATGTCATTTAATTAATACAAACTGCATTTTATTTTAACAAATAAAAAAATGAAATATGATACGTATAAAAAATCTGAAATATTTAAAAATATGTGTAGATATATACAGCATATAAAATATAAAATATAAAAGAAAAATAAAGATAAAAGTATGTTTCTTTTATTTTCCTGCTTTGATAGTCAATAGTATAATACATTGTGTTACATACATATACACACATACACACACATGCACGCATGCACTATATTACATTATGTTACATTATATTACATTACATTATAAGAGTATTCGGTAATATCCCATGAGTCAGGTACGATATATCGCTTGTCATCGTGTAACGATCGGTTTTTCCCGAGCCCTGTCGCAGAATAGCTCGGTCGAGATCAGGGCTCGGAAGATATAGCGAGAATGCGAGTGGTTGTGCTAAATAAACAATAGATTTATTTATTGTCGGACTGCGGAGGTTACAAAGTGCATGAGTGGATGAATGTGCGCAGATGAAGGTGAATGAGCGCGAGTGCACGTGAATGAATGAGCGTAGGTGAGAGCGGCGCGGGCGGATGCCCGTGTGAGGTTCCGCGTGTTTTAAACGGCGGCTGCGGAGTCACCCTGGAGAATGCCCTTCGATGTGCGTCGAGCCCGAGTGCACGTTTAGAATGCACTTGCAGCAGATAAGCTTCGGCGGCGGATCGAGCGCGGTGTGCGATAATTGATGCTCGTGATCGATAGACGGTGTCACCCGGCGGTTGAGAAGCGCGATGATGCGCGGTGATATCGCCGCGAGGGTCGGGGGCCTCGCGGCTTGGCGATTAGCGTGCCGATAGTTTCGGCGCGTAGGGCGTTCTTACGACTCTAGTTGTGTGGATTCTATCGCCGTAGTAATGGCGAGTCTCGGTCATCTTGTGACGAGATGCTTCGTGATTTATTTAGAAGTAGCGGAAGCGGTTTGCGGTCGCAATAGGAGCATCCGGCAGACGAGAACATCCGTCGGTGGCGGGTAATTTCCCGTCGCTAGAAGTATTGCCGGACGATCGGATATTTGATCGGAACGCTCTGTCTTGCGGGATGCTGGGAAAGCCCAGCAGAGGCAAAGAACACCCAACCTCGATCTCGCTATTCAAGCAAGTTCTCATTTCAAGTAGGTTCTTCGGGATGCTCTGAGCGTCGTGCCGACTTCAAAGTAGCGGAGAAGGTTCTATTCTTTTTACCCGGTGGAGCGCCTGTTTATACCCGGTATCGGCGATATCGCGTCGGCGCGATAATTGTTTGTTCAACAATTCGGTTGAGCCCGTTCGGCTCGGGAATATTCGAAAGCGGTCGGAGCGGTTTCCTGAGCGCGCGACTCGTGCTCCGGTACGGTGTGCCGACCCGATGATATAATTGTAAATAAATACATATTTACCAAATGTTTGTTTTCGCTCGCTTTATAATACAATGGGGCGCATAGCGTCTTTGCTCTAAGGTCCCGTGATTGCTGGGCGTGGGACGGCGGTATTTCACGCTCGCTGCCCCGACCGATGGTCGTCGAGTGGCGGTATCCGGCGGGTGGACGGTCGGGTAATGATGTGCACATCGTTACAATCGTATGGACTTACAGCAATTTTTGTCTCGCGATGGTATATACTTCATGCAATTTTGACCTTATACATGATTGCTGTTGAGTCATTTCAATCTCTTGGTGAAGGACACTGCGTGTAATCGTCAAAAGTTACAGTACGCGTAACGACGTTACTCTTGACGCCTTTAATCTATTTCGTATCTTTTTTACCATCTACTCATAACGCGTACATTTTTGCTCTAAGTTCAACGAGTTCGGTCATGATGGCATCGTTATTTTCGTCTTTCATCAAGCCTGGGACTTTCTTGTTTTTGAGCGGTATACCATACACGTTGTTAACCGGATAATCGCTCGTGTCAAATCTATCGATATTGCGTTTCATGTTTTCATATACATTGTCACATTTAATATAATAAATTAAACTATCTGTATCGGTGTACATTATTTTACAATTGTCGCGATATAATGATAACATGTATTCATGATGAAATTCGTATAAACACGCTTTCGATATATCAAGTATGATCTACGTCGGTATGCACATACCGACGTAGGTCGATTTATTGAATTTCACTTCAAGTTTGCGCAGTTTAACGGCGACTAAATTTTCTGAAAAGACACTCCTGCTGTGAAAATTTGATTTCGCGATTATTGCCTCCGCGCCATATCGTCCATCCCACTTTAATAATTTTACATCAATATGATTACGCACGTTTTCCATTTTACCGAATACCACGTTATCAATTTGTACAAATTTTTTTCGAAATTTTTTGTCGCGCTCGTTCTAAATCGGGTATTGAGTTCAATGTAATCGCGGAGTCATGCGGATTGAGCGAATTGCAATACGCGATGTATTTTTGTGACGCGAAGATCATGATGCGTGCACTGCTGCAAGTTACGATAGTGTATGCATAACGTTTTTTATCACATAAAGTCGCAAGAAGTTTGTCCTACCGTTTGCCAGGTGGCTTATCGCGCGTTGGGTAGATCAGCGTACGCGTCATGTTTACTTTTCGGATACTCTAGATCGACTTCGATAATATAACCTATTAGCGAATCCAAAGCGATCGCGCTAATGTTAAAATCAGAAATATCATCGATTCATCGGAATTCGCCGTAAAGTTGACACATCGCCCAACCGTATAAGTTGTTTACATCGAAATACATCATGTACGACAATGGTTTCGATGGATCGTAAGATGGCATGTACTTATTATTGGCTTGCGCGTATTTGCCGGAGCACTGACTTAGGCCACCGCAGATACCGCGTTCGATAAACATTACTTTCTCGATATCAGTAAGTAATTCGAATGTAATACTTGTATGTTTCAACATGGCATCCCATGTAAAACCTGGCAAAGTGTAATAATAAGCGGAATCGTGTCCATAACTCTCAATACTTGTTAAGAAAATTTTCAAAAATATTAAAATATCGGCCAATAACAAGACATCTGTTTTTAAACATAGATTGCTGTATTCACCCAGCGTTTGAATGGAGAACCGTCTCCAGACGTTCTCGGCGTGCGCGTAATCGCTTTCGGATACAATGTCACCGGTTAAAGAACTGTATAAAATAATTCGCGCCGTGGTAAACGCGTATCCTGCAGTTTATCCACGTATCAATGTGTTCGTATGGAAAGACGCCTTTCCGTGTCAATAAATTGAATTCTTCAGTCATATATAAATAATTAATTTAGCACTCCAAGTTAGCGTAAACGATGAATGGAAGCCGCTCCTTTCTATTGTAATTAAATTTTGAAATTTTGATTTTAAAATGTTGAATTTATCATTTAGAAACGATGCTAATTTGTCGAGACTAGTTGAAAGAAATTTGCACGAATCGATGAACCATAATTTTATCTCGTTTTGTGATTCTGATGTTTCAGTGATATCTTTAATATGTTTTGTAAATGAAATATATTTTTTTTTTGTTATCAGTAATACGTCGATTTTTCTTTCAAACGTGATAGCTATTTCTTTTATAATAAAATGTGCCGGATAGACCATAACCGGATAAATTATGAAAAACTACGGGAATACAAAAAAAGGTTTTATAATTTAAATTACAATTTGTATGCGCGAGACCTCTATAACGACCGTTCAGACGGCAATGATCGCGTACTAGCATGCCGTTTGGCGCGAACGATTTTTCACATATGTGGCATTGCGTTGCGCTATAAAATGTCTCCCACTGCTCTTGCAAGAGAGTTACCATGGAGATATTTGTAGATATTAGATTATTTTTACGTGGTGCACTAAATTTTTGAGTTCGTTAGTGAACTACGCGATACAATCGGCGTCGCGATAAGAGCGATACGCGGATAATGTTTCATCATACACACATTGCATGTAATATCCAACGCAAAATATCTCATGATGTTGAAATGTGTACATAGACATCATCGGATCACTGTTGATCTTCTTCAGCATGCACTCCAAGTCAGCGTAAACGATGAATGGAAGCTGCTCCTTTCTATTGTAATTGCCGAAGCTGAGCCATTTATTCTTCTCGCTCGGTAATCGGATGGCGCGCTCGTTCATTTGTCGGCAATCTATCGTGTGCGATTGCAACTTGTCGGATTCAAAATAGTGTAAACATCTATAAAAAAATAGAAACAATTAATTAATTAATTTTTCTTTTGTATATAATTTATATATATTGCATTTTTTACTTATATATTAATTATACGTACCAATCGCAGATATATTTCCTGTGATCTTTCTTGCTTAATTGTGAGCTGACGAGGCGAGATTAATTTTTAATCCACGCGAAATATCTTACGTTGTCGTCTCATGGATCCTGCATGTATAGCAAGTTTACATGTCTGTCCTTCTTTCCATTAGCAAGTCGTATCGAAAGAATTGTGGAATTTTTATCTTTCTTTTTCTCGATGCAGCACACATTGATGGTGATATTATTTAAATGTTCAAACTTTTTAATTTGACTCAAAGTTACTGGAAATTTAATGTCCTGGAGATTTAGCACTGTTGTATAATGTGGATATAATGATTCCCGGTTTACATTTCTTGCAGCTGGATATAGAGAAACGACCACTGCCCACGCAAAACACGCATTGTCATTAAACTGCACGTTTATCACCGCTCTTGTTACTATTATTTCTCTCTGTAATTTAATATAACATCTCGCGCGCATTGGATTATATTTATTTACATTAATTGTCAAATCTAGTATTCGCGACAAAGCCCATCCGCTGTCGCGTCCTCGAAATTCTTCTAGCGAGGCAAGGGTGAGTTCGACGACGCACCGTTCATACCACTCGTGTAGATCGGCCGTGCGAAAGAGTTCACAGTTTCTCGTATTAATGCTCTTATTTGCGCACTTATCAACCGACACAAATTCAGCATTAAACACTGTATTCATTTTTATATTAAAATATTTTTTCAACACGTTTTGCACGTGTTTAAGCGCAATGTCTTTGGTGTCCTCGAGAAATTGATGCGATTCGATATGATTATGATTTATAACCGCACCAATCGATATGCGATTTTCGAACGCGGTATCGATTTCCCACCAAACGATTCTTTTCGCGTTATTGTCACTGTAATCATCACCACTAGGAATAAATTGTCTTTCTAATCGAGTCTTTACACCCTTGAGTCGTGCGATTCTGGCCACCAAAAATTGCTGAACTCCGATTGAGAGTTGTAGACGCTTGACACGACTGTGTTTCTCAAATTGTTTGATAAAATTTTCGAATTGTTGTACCCATGCAAAATATTCACTCAAAGTGGTGACTTGGTGGGATTGTTCCAACAGGTCGCGTTTAATATTGACCACGTTGCAATTAAATACGATCCCGATTGACCACGGTCGAATGACTACGGTTGCAATTAACCACAGTCCCGATTGACCACAGTCCCGATTGACCATGTTAATATTAACCACGTTAATATTGACCACGGTCTTGAATGACCACGGTCTCGATTGGCTATGTTGATTGATCACGTTGATATTGATCACGTTACAATTGACCACGATCCCGATTGTTACGTTACAATTGACCACGATCTTGATTGTCACGTTACAATTGACCACAGTCCCGATTGACCACGTTAATATTGATTACGGACCGTGCATGGATAAGAAACACGCGCGTGCGCGCAAACACACACACACACACATACACACACGGGGGGTGCAATGGGAATGCGTGATCTTCATCAGACTCGTCTAATATAGCTTCAAAATTATTATTGTCTATATGTTCCATTTTTTCCAAATTATTGTGGCGAAATCTTCTTCTATATTGAACACTGAATACTACTGAATACTTTATGACACACACACACACACACACACACAAAATTTAAAAAAAAAATTCGAAGTATCCACTACATTTTCCAATCGATGTATTATCTTTCAAATCTTTCAAAGTATCCACTATATTTTTCTAATCGATGTATACACTTTCAAATCGTATACTATTATGATTTGACACTCTTTGTTCTTCATTATTTATCGCTTTTTTGAAGAGTGTGTCTAGAAAACAAAAATTGTGTAGGAGGTTCTAGAATTAAACTTGTGCAAAAGTAGGGACTTTCCAACTTTGACGAATTAAAAGTTATTGCTGGCGTCTTCATTAGGTAAGGTGTTTCTCCTATTTTTTTTATTTTACTCGTAGTGATTGTCGATTGGTGAATTCAATATCGGTTCGAGGGTTTCTTTGCACGTAAATGTTATAGAAAATTCTATTATTATTTTTATTGCTGTGGATGTAGTTGTGTTTATTAGCAGGATATTTTGTTAGAAGTTTTATCTTGTCGGTATCTTGCCGGTATCTTTTAGTTTTTTTCGCCGAAAAATTTTGGTAAGCAATATCTACTTATTTTTGTCATCTCGAGGAGACCGACGTTGTTTCATCACCGATCTTCCTGAACGGCTTTTCATAGAAAAGAAATGAAAAGGACCGTGATTGTTCTATTTTATTTTATATTATTTATAAATTATAGCGGACATCGGCGCTCAACGGCTCTTTCCAAAAAAAGGTGTGTTTTGTTAGAAGTTTTATTTTGTCAGCATCTTTTAGTTTTTTCCAGCGTTTGTCTTTGTATATATGCGCCGGTTTAAGCATGTCCCGTTCATACGATACCACTCAAAAAATTTCGTTCACATCGAACATGCAATAGATGCTATTTATTTATAATAAATATAGCAGCCGGACATCGGCGCTCGTCTTTGTATATACGCACTGGTCATAAATATGTCCGCTCCCCATCCCCTGCTCGTGCAACGTCAGACCCCCCCGCGCTTTCAAGTTCCCTGCGCGGCTTCCCCTCGCTCTGCACATCCTGAGGACCTGAGTTAGAACCTAACCGATCTAGTATTCCTATTATTTTTAAATAGTATATCATTTCCAGTACAATGTTCACATGATTTGTGTGATTGATACCAATGTAAAAAACATAACATTTAATAAATTATTCAGAGTATAACTTTTCTTCTTTAAATTATTAATAGGAATTGAAATAATAATATTATCAACAGTAGTTTTTGTATTACTACAAGTTTTGCATCGCACAGTAGAAGTTACTTGATATTCCATTAAATTTCTTATACAATCATATTTTTCGCAAAGAACTCTTTTGAAACAGAGCATTATCGCAAAGTAAAAGATGTTCTATCTTTATCTAATAATCATTTCTACTTTGGATTTATATATCTTTTTTAGACAATTATATTCGATGATAGCTTCTTTGCTAGCTATTACCGATGAAGAATCATAATTAATCAAATGTAATCCTACTAGAGATGTTATTCGCGATAATGCAACGTAAATTTTGCCACAATTAAATACAGAGTTACCGATGTCCATAATAACATTTTGCAAATTCAATCCTTGGCTTTTATGAATAGTGATGCAATAACTCAAAGATAATAGAAATTGTTTTCTGATAACATATATATCTATCAATCACTTCAAATTTAACACTTACTCTTTCAATTAAATATTCTGAACCTGATGGTAAAAGAAGTTTAATCTTTTCTACATAATCCGTAGATATATCTTGTACAATTGAAATCACTGTATCAATTGTATCGTTTACAAGACCCAAACTAGCATCAATATTACGTCGTATCATAACTTTTGCTCCAATTTTAATTGTTATTTGTTTTGAAAGCCCAGCTGTTCTAGAATTATTATCATTATCATTATTTGACAATACTTTTAATACTTTCTTTTTACATATGGAATACATTCAATCGTATCTTCAGCAATCAATAATATTTCTTTAGAAACAATACGACTTAACATTGACACCATCATGAGAACAAAACACATACGACATATAGGCAATAAACAAACGATATTTGATGGCAAATTGTTAATGAAACTATATAATTCATTTAATCTAGATACGAAAAAATTTCCTTTGAAAAATATTTTTCTATTTTTGAAAATTTTACAATCAAATTTTATCAATAAATTGATACGAATTCTTGATAGTAATTCACGATAAAAGTTATCTCCTTGCTGACGCATATTGATTGTTAATTTATCGTAGTCAAATAATGTAGTCTATAAATTAAGCGCTTAAGGAACCAAGATGTTTAGCAATTTTTTCATCAGATAAATGCATAAAGATAGAATCTTCATGTACAGGAGGTAATTAAAGCAGATCTACGAATTAAAAAATGTGTTCTTGTCCAAACCAATCATTATCGTAATTAGTAGTGTCAAATATTTCAGACAATCGAAGATGTATATACATTAAAGTTAAATTAGATATCATTGACACTTCATCAATCACAAAAAGCATAACATCTTTAAGATCTGCTCGTAAAACTTTCAATACATGATCAAATAATTGTTTATACTTAGGAGTATGATTATTCAACAGGTAATTGAAGCAATCTATAAACTGTTAAACCATCTATATTAAATGCTGCTGTTCCAGTAGGTGCTGCTACAATAGTATCTTTGTTAAGGTTTTTTTCACTCAACATTTAATGATCTTGATTAAGAACTTTTTCCAGGACCACCTTCTCCGCTAACATCTAATCGTAATACTAATTTATTTGAATCTATAGTATGAATAACTTTGTTGAATACTCATTTTTTATCTATATTTAATTTTGCTATCATTTCAGATACATCAATTTCTCGAATTATTTTATCACCAAGATCTTTAATCATCACTAAAATCTTGCATTGCTTCACCATCTTTTATATTTTGAGCACCTATGGGATTTTCAGGATCATTCTGAGACTGCTGTTTTTGTAAATTGTCATCTAAACATTACTGAACTAACTCTTTTGCAGTTTCAAATGCTTTTTGCAATTCTTCTAATCCTTCATGATACTGCAATGCTTCTACAAGATGCAATTTTATTTTGTGAAATGATTCGGCATAAATGTCGTATTCATTTTTGAGATTTTCTAATTTTTGCCATAGTTAAAACATAAACAATAATGAAAAAAAATAATTTTCTGACTGTGATTAACATTATATTTATAATGATTAATAAGATAACCACGCTGTCGCCGTTTAAGATAATTACCATTATCTATTTTATAATATTCAATATTCTTATTTCTTAGTTTTATTTTTGAGATATCGTACCATTGTGCAAATTCATAAAGAGACATATTTTCTAGTTTGTTTGGTCTATATGGATAATAATTATTAAAGATGGATAAAATATATCTGTAGAATCAGCATCAATAGTTTCAATTTCTTTGCGATTTTTTAATTTTCTATAGTATTTGGTTAACATCTAACCATTTATTCGTGTTTCGATCAGTTCATAAAGAAATACTTAGCAGTGTATCAGCAGCTTCGAGAACTCCACATTCTCTATTATTCATAAATCATAAAGCGATATTCTATAGATAACTCGCTAATGATTTGTTTGTATTATTCTTCAACTACCAAGAATAGTATCAGATAACTCACTTTTTCCCGCTTTATTCATATATTTAATAATGTATATTTAGTAATGTAGGTAAACAGTGATGATTTTTCACTAATAAATTGTATATCCATTACCTTCCCAGATAGAAAGAAGAATAGGATTGTAATCATTTATATTAACTTCATTATTTGTTCGAGGAAGATCATAAAGTCTACTTTTATGTTTTAATTGTTTTCTACCTGCTATCGAAGTTGCTACATCTCTCATATTCAAAGTTTCAGTAACGGAACGAAGAAATCCAAAACGACACCGACGAGTAACTTTACGTCCTACTTTTTTAGAGCAAAGAAAATAATCATTATGTCTTTGATGCATATTAACATGCCTGTATAATAATGGTGAAATATTTTGATCTGGTATTTTGCAGCTTATATGCTTTCTTAGTTAGACCGGAGACTTCTTCAATAGTAGATTCACCAAAAATCGTTCTATACCTAAAAATGCTGTATACCTCTACCTTGATATTCTCGTTGCCAGAAATAGTGCGTTACAATTTTGAGAATAGTTTGAAATGCTTTAGCTCTCTGTATAAGAATTTTTTGAAATGTGTTTAGAGATTATATTACTTCAGGCACATCATCTGTTAAGAGATTATTTAAAATGCAGTATGCAGGCATTAGACCTTTATAAAATTTGCCTGTACAATAATTACATATATATTCAGCATTGATTTTTTGTTGTATATATGCCATTAAATCTCTCCAAATTTGAATGTCTATTTGTGCTTGAAAAATATTGACTTTAGAAACATTTCTTTTATAGCACAATTTCTCACATGATATATAAATATGCTGTGGTGTATCTGCTGAACATTTAATCAAAGTCTTAAATGCTTCACGATATTTAGAAATATCATCGCTCAAAAATGTATCTGTTGATGTTTATATCTGCTTTTTCTTATGCAGAAGTAATAATTTCATTTAATGTGCTTAAATCAGCATGAGAATGCCTTATCGAGATTTTCCATCTTTTGATAAAAGTCTGTAAGTTGATAAAATATTTAAATTTAATATTTCTTATTTTTGGAAAATGGGGCGATAATAATTGTACTGGAAAAAACATTCCTTTGTAAAGAGTTAAATCAATATGACAGCTACGTGTATGGCCCAATTTGTCATTTGAAGTTTTAATAGTACATTCATAAATATTTTGTATCCATTTTGGTACATTCCTTAAAGTACATGTATTTATAATTTCGAGGAATTTTTGGTAACGGTCAATTAAAAAAGGATCATTTATTTTACACGAAGTATCGCACAACCACAATTTTTTTGCTTGTTCTTCCATTAATGATAATATATTTACTACTTGTCCTTCCTTATTCAACATTAGAGGATTCGGTAACGTTATGCTATGATATGCAGACTCAATAAAATAACTTTCAAATGAGGCTGTATGTCTAGATATTCCACATAATACTTGTAATTTCTCTTCAATTGTAATATATTCAGTACAAGTATATTCGTACAAAAATATACATTTTATATATGTTGCGAACATGATTATATCTATACATACATCAACGTACGATTTTTTGGCTTCTAATTGTTTCTCAATATGGCTTTTAATTTTAAGCTTATTTACAATATATCTTTTATGAATATTCCTGAAGAATAACGAAGTTTTATAAAAATTCTCGACTAGAATTTTTATAATTTTATATTTTCATATTTTTTATTAATTTTTTTGATAATATCACAATTTGTTATTGTAGATGCTAATTTTTTTATTTTTCTGATAATATTGTTTGTTATAAAGCCATTTACAATTAGGATCCAATCTGTTTTGTCTCTCTCACTCACGCTGAAAATTTGTCGAATCGTTATTCGACATAACACATACGCTTTTTTGCGCGTCTATTTTCTTAATCCTGTTTGTATCGATATCGATTTTTAATGCGTTCATTTTCTGTTGATATTAGTACAGGGGTTACACTATAGTGCGTAACAACAAACCCCCATCATGCGTCTCTGTGACGTCAGAGAAGGCCCCTATGATGCCATCAAAACAAACCCCCACTACACGTCCTTGTGTTGTCATAGAGAGTTACGGGACTATCAACAATGGCATCGCAGACGTGCACGACGCGTTCTAGACGATGACGTCATAGAGGGCCACTATGTCAACAATGTTGTCGTCCACATGCACGAGCTATTAAAGTGGTCATCTATGACATCATGATTGTAGCCAGCAGGAAAAAAGCAAGCTTGATTGAACAGGTGTCGAGGAGGCAAAAGAGTCGGTGGTAGATCAGTGCTCGGAATTAGTTGCCCTTTTCGGGCCGATATTCGAAGCGACGCCTATAGTCCCTTTATTACCGTCCAAGGCTTGGCGGCCGATCCGATTGCGCGCGTAACGCTATGCCTCAAGAGCGTCTCAATTTAAAAAATATGCTGAGACCGTATCTTATACGTACGCACGCACGCACGCACACACGCACACTATATATATATTTATTTATTTATATACATATATATATATATATATATATATATATATATATATATTGCGACGATTTTCTCCTTCGCGATCCCGGCGCGCGTACGCCGTCGCGATCTCTCCGTCACTCTTCCGTTGTTCGGAAGGGAACGGGGTGGAAAATGTTCCGCGCGTGCCGTGACGAAACTTTAATACTCGCGAGAATTTAAATTGGGCGCCAGATACGGTCTTGCACGTATCAGTTCGTTAAATACGCGAGATAGACGCAAAAAAGACGCGAAGAAAGAAGTCGATTTCGTCGCGGACTGACTAGCTCACCTAACAGTAGAGGGGCAGGGTGGATGTTGAACAAACGCGATAGGAAGGCAAGAGGCGATACACTTAGGGCGACAAACACGCGCAAAAGAAATTAACTTCGTCGATTATAACAAACAATTAACAACTTTATTCATTTGGAAATAATAGGTCCGAATGGTCAACAAAGATAAGCTGAGATACTTCCAATGTAAAGAAATTCGCGGAAGCGAGTCTGGGTGTTAGAACTGACTGAGCGCCGCGAAAGATAATCGTAAAATTAGAGCCGATCGGGTCTAAGCCCGAGCGCAAGTATATCGGGTCGATTATCACGCACCGCGTGGATAGACAAGATTTCGCTCGCTATTTTGCATTACATGCCCGACGAATACCACAGGCATCCCGACTACTACGTGCACCCCTAGCATGCACCGCGTCAATTTAGCTCACAACGCTTATTACCAAACGGTATTTCGCACTCTCCGCGAAATCACTCCAACTCTCACTCGTCCCGACGCATATAATCTGACAAAGAAAAGAATTGACCGAAATATTCGCACGAAACACACTCACACTCAACGTCTGACAAAAAAAAACTACCGGATCGCAAAACACTCTCACACATACACGACTTAGACACTAGACGGGCGAGTAATGGCGCGACTATAATACTACGCGGTATTTCCCGGTCCGCGATCTCCAAAGAGACGATATCGAATACTACCAGAACACGCGCAATACTACCGGAGTCCAACCCTCAAGACGCTTCGGGGCTCGGATCGCTTGCCGACGGGGCCGTGTCACCAATACAACTCTGCCCTAACGATACACTAATCACGAAATTTCTGAGCGGTGCCCGGACGTAAATACCACCCTAAATCACGGCCACGACGGCAGAACGACTCGCTCCCGATATCGCGAACACGCGTGGCTAATACGCAGCGGGATGACCTCACCGGTGACGAAGTTCTCTGCCTAGGTGTCCGGCCATCCGCTGGTTTGGAGTTGCCGTCCGCAGGTCTCGTCCTCCGAATCCGCCTCGATCGCACCAAATTCGCCATTTCGATAGTCTCACTCGCTCTCGTCCGAAAACTTTCTCTCTAGATAGAAATTCGCCACAAAGACACGTCCTAATGACTCGAGGCTTCGCGCCAGTCTGACTCGGGAACATCGCGATCCAGAGTCGATAACGCCGGGCCAGCCGGGAATGCGGAATCGGGGTGCGTGTTATCGCGGCCAATCACGCGGTAACACGCTATGTCGCTATTCCGCGCTCATGAGTGTAACGAGAGCGCGCCCATCCTCCGCGATCGCTATCGATATTTTCCATGGGATCCTGTTAATAGGGCCTCAGCGGGTCCTGCCGAATTTGCGGGGGCGAGGGACGCTATAGCGACCTTCGCGGACCTCCTCCCGTCTATCCGTGCCTTGCAACGAGGGAGTCCTTTCGGGATCCTTCGGGGCACGTCTCCATACGGTCCTGCGTCCTGGCGCGAGGATCCTCCTTGTCCTCTCGCGCCTCTCGTCCCACTTTCAAATTCGGCAGTTGAGGATTCCTTTTCTTTATCGTTTCCTGAAGGTCGTCTTCCCTGTTGTTGTGATCGCTGTGTTTGATCGATCCTCTTTCCCCTCCGGTAAGGCTCCCGAGTGATATCAAAATAAGAAATGATAATAAAATTAAAAGACGAAATAAGCCCGACAATTAATGCCCCTCTGGAGATCTCGGTACGATTCGATTTTTTGAGACTGGCGCGTATGCGTTTTCCGCGCTCAGTGCTCCGAGAGAGATCCGGTGGACGCGCGCGGGACGGCAACGTCACAATATATATATATATAACAGTTATTTTTAATTTTTAATAGTAATATTGTACGGCATCAATTTTTTTTTTATAGAATCATTATTAAGGGAGAATTTACAATATCAATATATCGATAATAAATCGACATGATCAGTTAATTAAAGATACAAAGCGCCATTAATATCATTAACAGTCGTTAAATTGCAGAGCGCTAATATCGCGAATCGCTACTGGTGTATTCTTGTATCAAATGGTAGAAACGTATTTTTCACAAGAAGGCATGATAATGTGTCTTACATAGAATTTTCACAATTAAAACTTTAACAAATTATATCTTCATTTATAATGCATATAAAGTAATAATAAAAACATTTTTATTAATAATTTAATCCCGATCTATCGATTAAAAGCTACAAAACGTCAATCCGTTCAGCCGTTATAAAGAATTCAATAATTTAAGATACTCGTAACTGGTCGAACTGATCGAACTGGCCTCGCGTATCCGGAGCCTCGCTGCTCGCGTGAATTTGGCACGAGACACCGTGTCTCTTGATAATATATTACAATTCGAATTACATTATTAAACGTGCCATCACATTACATACATTGCTTCACATATTTCTTTTTTTCGTGAAGAAAAATTTACGAAATAAGTGTACAATTAAACGTTATGTTCGCAATCTTTGGTAAAAAGACTAAGAAACCGATTAAGATCATAACCATATTGCACATATAATATAAAAATACACAACTATATTGTCTGCATGTTTAAGAAAAAATTTCGTGTAAGTCCGAGGAGAAATCCAGGATGCAAGGGTGGTATTCCTGTCAAAATAGGTAGCTGTGCCATGCTCATCGAGGAAGGTGATTGTGTTCTCTAGATTAATTGTGGTCGTCTGTTAGCGACGGTGGCTGTCGACCGTGTCCACACCCTCGGGATTCTTTCGGCAGGATAAACTCCCGCATGTCTGGCATTGATATGTTGCAATGCTTGTAAAATTTGGCGAAAGTTCATTTTTTTGATTCGCAGGCAACAGTACGAGAGGTATTATATATTTAATAACACCAGTACTTACCTCGTCCAGTTCCACATTTTGACTACCCTATATCGATAAGTCTTCAATGTCTGTTTGCGTGGAGATAGTAGATGTTTCGATCCTGTTTCCAATGTCGATAATTCGAATTTTGCAAATTTTTCTTTTTCTTCTTTTTCTTCTTTAAATGATTGTTCGAGATTTTCTTTTTTCTCAATTTTGTTATTTGGCAGCGTTTTAATATTTATATCATACTCGTTACTAATTTCCTCGTTTTCGTTGAGGTCATCAAATATTTCCCAATTATGTCCGCGCTCTCCTCTTGTCGTCAGATTTTTAAATGCTGGTGAAACATTTTCCAAATTATATATATTATATATCTCTGGAGAGTAAATTTTGCAAGTAGCTTGCTATTTCACTTCCTCTAATATAAATATATGGTGCCCGTTTTGTTAGTTAGTTAGTTTCGTAGATGTGTTGTAAAATGTTTCGGATTAGCTTCTCCATCGAACTATTCAATGCCATGATAATTTCGTGTGAGCCAATTATTTTCTCGTCTTACTTTTTCTGGTAATTCATCAAACGAATGAGGAGGCATTATAATCCAATGTCTGACAATGGTGTGTCAACGGCGACAACGGCGACTTCTTTAAGAATAAATTTCACGTGGGCATCGCAAAAACCTATGTCAATTTTATCGTTTGTCGATTTTATCCATAATGCAAAAATCGGAGCGTTCTTGATAGCCTAAACTTTTCGCGAAGCGATGATACTCGAGTCTCGAATGAAACTGAATTCTTTTTTGCTACATTGCACATTTTTTGATGAATTACACGCTGATGTTGATGTTTTGATGGAACATGGATGGGGGAAAAATGTGATAATTTTTCTGAGTATTACATTGTAGCAGACGATAGAAATCTAACCAGCAAAATCGACGATGACTTGAATCAATTTCTATGATATTATCGAATTCTGCATAAATAATGCAGTTAACAGTCTCGGTAAGAGCCTTCTCGAATCTCACTTCTAATCGCAAACTGCCGTGTCTCACAAGATTCCAATGCCCTACATAATTAGCTGACAGATCGAGTGTGAGATCAAACGCGAATAGCGTGTAACCCTTGAATAGCGTGTAACTCTGGAATAATCATCTCTGTTTTCCCTCGTTCAAAAATTGGATACCCATTTCCGCGAAGAACGTTTGATAAACTTTGATATAAAGCGGTTTGTCCAATGAGAAAACAAGCTATAACGATCTACTAGGATTTTGCATGCCATCGACGTATAGTGAGAAGAAATTTATTCAGTAATTTTTGAAATTAAACGGATTTAATTTTCTATCGCCGTTAAATGCTTTATTATTGACAAAGCCAACTATTATTCTATTCGAAAATTGTCCTAGTATTATATTATCTAACCCTCAATACCGCTATGTGTATTGTGAACATTTTAACCTTGACTCTCGTGAGCGGATATTTGGCTGTAACTTTACTTAACATTCTTGCGTGCACAAGCAACAATCCGGCGCTTATTTTCGCTCTTCTTACAAGTAAGCTCGCATCCAATATATGAATCTTCGACGATGAACTGTTACTATCCATAAGAATCTTTTGAACGAACGAGTCTTAATCGTATTTCTACGCCGTTATTTAAAATTTGTCTTGATTGAAAACGTCACAATGAAGATGCCCTATGAGATCTAGCGCTCGCCCGCCGCGAATGTAATGAGTGTGTCTCACGAGAGCGGAATTTGGTGTTTTTGATTCCATCGGTTCGTCTATTCTTTCAGGT
Organism: Cataglyphis livida; assembly: GCA_039654365.1. Classification (NCBI taxonomy): domain Eukaryota; kingdom Metazoa; phylum Arthropoda; class Insecta; order Hymenoptera; family Formicidae; genus Cataglyphis; species Cataglyphis livida. The sequence continues at coordinate 260,869 of JBCEZV010000089.1, forward strand.
GTATCCGCATCCCACAGGCAGGAGGTTAGATGGGAAGTTTTTGCGGATGAAAAATAATTTAACAACGCCTCGATGTACGCGCGGTACGCATAAGCATTGTTTGGAGACGACACGAGTTTTTGGTTGAAATACACGTCGATTTGATTAAAGATGGAATTAAGTAGATGGTTTAAAGGGCCTATGGTGGCGATGGAGGCCACGGTGGTACTGTTTGTTCCTGTAATATGCCTCATGAAATCGCTCGAAACATTTTCACGCGTACGCGAAGACAGCATAGTGTGCGTGAGATCTAAATATTCTTCTCCGTGATCTGGGATGACAAATTCTATCGGAGAATCGTCCGAGAGCGAAATGACGATTTTGTAATGAATCCATTGCGAACTCTCGATACTAGTTTACGTTGGCGGCAAAGAGAAAAGATTGAGCTCACTTTTTAAATACTCACTCGAATGCGTGTGAAAAAAGGGCATGTTTATTTAACGTAAATTTTTTATCGTTGCTGTAATTCTAGCCGTCGAATATGATTAAAATATAAGTTGTTTAAGAAAATATATCAGATACGGTACGTTTTTTACCGGTTTTACGACGTGTTATAGCCCAACTAGCTATAACCGAATTATTATTAAATTAAAGTATTTTTTAATACGCCTTCCGACTACAGCGA
>JBCEZV010000089.1:261632-273041 GCA_039654365.1 Cataglyphis livida
TAATTTTGAAGGATAACTTTTGGAATAGAAGAAGCAACTCGATGTATGTAAATAAATCTATTTTATTCAACACTACTAAGAATACTACAACTACCGGCTCCCGACCCAGTCCTCGGCTCCTAAGCCCTTAGTGGCCAAGATCCCGAAAATCCCGTGCCTCCCCACAGAGGCACAACAGACGTTTCATGGGTATCTTATGCCTTTTCACCGTTGTGCGATTTTTCTTTTTTTTTTATTTCTCCCCGTTTTGTTTCTTTTTTCCCGCTCATCTTTGTCGAACTTTTTTTACTAGTCGGACGTCATCGTTTACGTCGAGGATTTAACGATACGCGTATCGAATCTGCAGAAAGGAAACTGAGCTACATGCATTTTCGCATCCGTTTTATATCCCAAAACTTTCATCAGACTATGTGAATGAACGATGCGCGTCTTTCTATGTTCAAACGAACGGTGTCCAAATGAACATTGTCCAAGTGAGCGGTGTGCAAGTAAATGATGCGTATTTTCTTACGGTGTCCAAAAGCAACTATATCCAAAATTACTGTGTCTAATTGAAACGTGTGCAAAATCTTGTGTCCATTTGAAACGTATAATTGTTCTGTGTCCAAGTGAAGGTCTCGTTTTCAACATCGTCGATTAATAACCGGCGCATAAAGCTTCTTTCTTCACAGCGCACATGCCGCTGGTTAGATAAGGCAGTACATGTCTGAATCCCCTGAAAAAACTAACAATACCGTGACTTCGCTGATAAGGCGAACTGACGAAAATTCGCGGAATTCCTCCACCGCTACTATCGCCATTTTGTAATTCGTACGTTGAATAATAATCAATTAATGTTTAATTTTTTTTGAAGTCACTAATTATTTTTTATTATCTAATCGATATGCCTAAAGTGTAATGTCACTGTCAACGTTCCAAATTCAAATGGTATACTCTGTCTAATTGATCTCTTATATTTCTTTTATATCTCTATTTCGATTGTGCGAAAATATGATAGACGCAGGGGGATGTATTGAGCGTGTGCTTTAGAAAGAAATGCTTTATCTGAATAGATGCAAATGTGTAATCATTTCTAACATCGATCGCGACTATTCGCAGAAAAGGAGATTGTACATCTTCGGTAATATAAAGTTCGCTAATATCACAATAAACAAAGAGCTTGTCGGGGATACCGCGCAACAAACTAGAAGGTTCGTCGGCTATTATCGCATGATCGCGTAGAAGTACGTAAAAAAGTGACGAAAAAATTTCAATATCATTATAGATCCACGTAAGTAAAACAATGGTTGTAGCGCTTTATTATTTTCAATTTTATCATGTTTCTCTTCCTCCTTCTCTACATTAAACAGTATATTAAACCTTGTTTCAGAGCCATAACGGTAAATGATCCACAACATTATCATTAGGTTTATTACGTATATCAGAACCGAGTATTCGACAAAGTTTGTCAGAAAAATTTATATAATGAATCATATTACATTTCGCATTGTCGCAGGAAATTTTCATAGTAATTTTTACAACCGAGAGTAGTGACGAATTGTGACCTACGGAATTAGCTAAGAAATTCATAGCTTCTATAAGATCGTGCATACTTGAATAAATATGCGACGGAATCTCAGGTTTTGCAGCATCAATTTTCTTTGGGGATTCTATCATGAATTCTTCAATATCGACAAATTTTATTAATCCTTCACCGGCTCATATATGAAGAAAACTCGGAAACTAAATCTCTAAACTAAACTAAACTAAAACGCTACTTCCCAACGACCATGCAAATCTATATGCTGAGATAATTTAGTGTTAAAACGTGTGGTTTTATTATTCGAAAAAAAAGCATACTGCTATTACTTAGGAGAAATCATGTAAAATCCTTTCTCCCTCATTTTTGATTCAAAGATTTTAAACTCGAAGCGAGTATTCAAAGAATCGAATTTTGAAGGATATCCTTGCCAGCTAAGTAGTAACTGTTTATAGTTACCACGTCCTTTACTTTTTATCACGCGATCGACGATAAATTCTTCCCCATGCAAGTCTTTAATAACCGGTACTAATTCTTGTCCGTAAAAAATTCCGTCTATAATTTTGCCAGCTAAATCACTAATTTCGTATACACGTGGTTCTCTCCATTCGAGAACACAGTAAATTCGAAATATTTAGCCTTTTGTCTACGTCCACGATTCTTTTTCCGCTCGGCATTATCCCATCGGCGATTCATATTTTCATACGCGATGCGAGCATTTTCCCGCGTAACAACAGCAGGTTGCATTTTGATGATGGAATGATGTGTGTGATTGTAAGCGCGAACGACATCCTGCAAAACATCGATGTAACGTCGTGTATTATTATGAGTAAAATATCGCCACATCCGTTCTGTGAGCATTCTATTAAAACATTCCACTATAATCCTTTTAATATCGGGATTCCGAGTTACGTGAAAACGAATATCTTTTTCTTTTAAAAAATTTTTTACCTGGCAAGCAATAAATTCTTTATCTTTTTTGGTCTGCATATATACAGTTAGACCTCCTCGAAAATATGCGTTGAAAGGTTTTTGTTACACAGTTACTTGTTTTATCACGTAAAAGTTCTACCCAAACAAAATTTACTAAGCGCGTCAATAGCCGTCAATAAGTATGAATATCCATCATTATAGCTCTTGAAGTTACGAAGATTGATCGAATCAGCTTCCCATAAGTCGTCGATATTTGTCATGTTATAGTGTAAATGCGGAAATTTTCGGCGTACCGGACGATACAGCGTGTACGCGTTTTGTGATTTAAGCCAGTCGATGACCTCATTACATGTGAAATTCGATTTACAGCTTGCGACAAATTGACCGTCGCTGAATATCCAGCATAATGCGCGGGATTGTAATAGAATTTTTCGAGTTCCATTATTCGAGTTTGCTCCAATCGAAAAAACTTTTTTTCTTCTTTGATGTGACAGCTTTGGTGACAGTCTACGTAACCTCCCGTTAATGTTTTGTCGCCGTCGTCCTCGTCGGTCGATATAAACGTCGACTCACTTTCGGTTTCGCTCGATTTATACACCTTACTTTGCCTTTTATACGCCTACACGACTTTGAGCGTGCGGATGAAGTTTTCGGAATGGAACTTCCACGCGGTAACACGATTTAAATTTGATGAGATCGTGCGAGAGTATGTAATAAACTGCGATTTTCTATGAGGTTGAAAGGTATGCCTATGTCATATAATAAACGAGCAAACTGAATTCTTCCAGTTGCTTTCACTGTTTTTCTTTCGCGAATCACATTATTTATAAGATCCGTGGTATTTGAATCCGTTATGACAGTGCCATCTATAGTTACGAGCCCTCGTCTATTCCAGCTAATTTTTGATGGCGGAATATCGACCAAATATTTTTAAGGCGCGCGATAAGTTTTCGGTACGCTGTTCATTAATCTTAATGATAACTTAACTAATATTTCTTCAATCATTTCAGCCGATTGAGCGCGTTTCTTTCCGAAACTACTACTACTGCTTTCGTCGCCATGCTTGCTGCTAATTAAAGTTGACGTATCCATAAATTCGTTATCAACGTCATCTAAACTTATTTCTTCGTTCTGCTCGTTGTTATCCTCTGTATCATCGCGTAAACATTTTTTTCTTTTCCGAACAAAATGAAGATGACGCTGAAGTACTCTTCCTTATACAATTTCCATCTTTTGCTGTCGTCGGTAGGAATTGCGAGATTAAGAATACGCCCCATCGTGTCGCGATAAAGGTTTTCCCGGTTTTCGTAAAATTATTGTTAACATTCTCTACATTTGATATTTCCATATTTCCATTTCTCTTTGTCGAATTATCAACCGGCTCAGAGGTTGATACTTGCGGTTGCTGCAGCATTTACTGCATTCTTTCGAGATTTTCCGCAAAAATCAAGACCATTTTTTTAGCTCTCTCTATTATTCGAAGTCCTAAGGTTAATATTTTTCTTCTTTATTATTTTTTCTTTTTCCGGAAAAGACACGTACATACAAGATTGTATTTTTCTTTTTTTATTAGCCGATCTGGGACAATACAGCACCTAGTATAGAGCCAATAAGATAAAAAGTCACCTCACTGCACTAACAGTTTTCTTTTAGCCTTTCAATTGCCTTGTTTCACCGCAACACGCCGCAGAATAGTTTTATGTTTAGCCAAGTGTTTTTTATCGTTACAATGAAGCGGCACGTTGTCTTTGATAGTATTGAAAATGCATTCTTGAATATATTTTATGAGTTTATTGTCGGCTACGCGCAAGTATGCGATTCTTTAATATTTTTTCAAATGACAGAGTTTTCAAAAGACATGTTTCTTTCACCAACAGAGCGTCTAGCATTTTTTATCGCTTTATCTAATGTTGAAGACGTCGATTTTTTTTATTATCCACTTTTTTTCACTATTACGTTGCAATTACACCACTGACAAGTTGCAAGCGTGAATATTGTCCTTATACAACCACCCCACTTCTATTGTTCAATCTACGCGGTATGTAAGCATAATGCAGAGTATCGCTGGGAAAGATACACGAAAGCGGTATTCTGGAGTCGATTGTTTAAAATCGAGCAATAAATACCCGTGAGGTTTCGATGTAGCGTCGTAGTACGCTTCTTCCATAAATTTTGGATCATCGGGATCGTGGATTTTTGAAAACTACTATGTAATTTGTGTTGAGAGATGTGTCGCATTGTCTGCGTCCTTGATGAAAGAGATTTTGCAAGATGAGTAAAACACTGAGATTTTTATGATGACTTCCTTTGGTAAACAGATCTACGATAGCGTCGCACGACGACGATTCCCTCATAACATCATCAATTATTATTCATTTTTGGCGAGAGCGGATCATTGGAATAATCTTCCGAACGCGGTAATCTTTTGCAAAATTCAATTATATTTTTTATCGATTTTATCAAAGCATTATTAATGTAACCCGATTTTTGGGTTTTTTTCTCTTCTTCTTCCGTTTCACTCGCGTCGCTGATACGCATCTTGCCACTCGTAACGGCGTAATAAAATAAAATTCTATCGAATCAAACATCCGACATGGCAGATAAATATCGAAGAAACGTTTTTCCGAAAATTGTTTTTCCGCATCCTGTAGATCCGCAAACGATTGACGTCCAAGGATGTTTCCACCGTATGTCCATTTTGTGAAATGAACGATTTGGCATTTACGCAAGCTTCCATAAATATAAAAAAGAAGAACCAATGATACTTTAAAGCTTGATGAAAAATACACGTATTCGTTGAATATTTTCAACCATGTTTGCTTATATGTGTGTGTGGAGTAATAAGCTTTCCGCACTTCGGAGAACCTACTGCGGCCGCATACTTTGGCTAGTGTTTCCCAATCCGTGTACGAGCAAAAAGTACCGCGACCAATTAGCTGATAAGCAGCCGCGGAAGCGCGGCAAGTAAGCGTATTCACGGAGGTGAGCGGCTGGCTCGCGCCAGTATTTTTCAAGCATCGCGTTTTATGAGCTTATAGACGGTGCTTCGAGCATGTTTATATTAAAAATAAGATATTTGACTATCATACGATATTAATTTATGAAATGTTTTTATATAAGTATTAGACATAAAAAGAATATATTATTATATATAAAAAGCATAGGAGATTAGGAAGGGATAAAAGAAAAAATATGTGATTTTTTTAAGATAGAAAAACTTTATATTTTGTTGTGCCCTTTGGAAAAGTACGGGTAATTTTGGGATCGTTAGCCGATTGAAAATTTCAAGGAAGTTCAAGATGTCCAGCTGGTTTGTTATAATGAATGTAGCCTCCCTTTAGTTATTTTATACAAAAATGTATATTTTCACTGTTCACTATACAACGGTTTAAGATTGAATAAAGGTAAACGTTAGCAACTGCCCGATATAAATTGATAGTGATGATTGCCCGCCCATGTTGGCGGTGGTCTCTTTTATTACTTTTCGATTAATTTTTTGGAGGGGATCTTTTAGTGATATGACTATATATGATCGTGTCACTCATTTCGAATGGTTAGGCCAAAATGCAAGCTAAGATATGATTCGATCGAAATTTCTTGCATTTTCGGTGGTTCGATCTTCTTCGCGCTCGCATAGCCTCGGCGCGTGACTCGCTTCGTCAGCGTTTCGCGCTCATAATATTATACATCTTTCCGCGATATCTCGCTATAGTCGGAAGATGTATTAAAAAATACTTTAAATTAATAATATTTAAGATTAACGATAATAATAATAGTTATAGCTAATTTTTGGCTATAACATCCCTCCCCCGTTACAAAAAAAAAGAACGGAGATTCGGAACGATGTTTTTCGCTAAAAGAAAATAATTTTCTTATTTTAATATATTTTTTTTCCGTATATAATAGTCTTATAATCGTTTCTTAATAATTACGCTTATCTAAAATCGTGTACTTGAATTATGTTTTAATATGTTTTTTTGTCATTTGAGTCTATTGTTCCGAATAACGATTTTGTTATTACGAGCCTATTACGTCTATCAGTCCTCTGCGTCTGTTAGTCGATGGTTTGTATACTGTTTGATTTTGCGTAATGTAGATGCCCGTTTTTCTTGGACTGCATGTTAACAATTCATAGGGTGAGTTTTTATTTTAATTTAATCAATAAATTGTTTTAATTTAATTATTATGTATGCAAATTGTCTTCCTCCCCTTTTTTTATTGTTATATAATTTATATCTGAATTTTTCTCGATTATTATGTATGGTCCGGTCCATAAAAATTCGAGTGTTTTAGATCGTCCGCGTCGGAGTGTTTCGTCGTGCATTAATACTTTGTCGCCTACTTTAAATTTTATTTCCCTAGCATTTTAGTCATACTGATTCTTGGCTTTTATTTTTTCTTCCTTTATATGCTCTTTTGCGAATTGATTCGTTGCTCGTAGCCTTTCTTTTAGTTCTTGTACATAATCATCATAATTATACGTCAGTTTCGGCGGTCTCGTCAATAACGTAGTTAATTCCGCTTGGTGTCCGTAAACTAATTCGAAAGGTGTGTATCTCGTGGCTGTATGTGGCGTTATATTATATGTGATATACATCGCGAACGGTATCCATTAATCCCAATCTGGTTGATCGTTTACATAATGTCGCAAATATTCGGCTAATGTTCGATGCGATCTCTCTAATCTCTCATTGCTTTTTGGATGATAGGCAGTTGTTTGTTATGTTGTTTATTTTTAATAATTTGCACGTATTTTTAAATATTTCGCTTAAAAAATTTGTGCCTTGATCGGTTAGAATTTTTTCCGGAATTCCGTGTTCTAGTATAATTTTTATAATGAATTCCTTGCTAACCGTGTTAACTTCTTGGTTAGGGATTGGTATCGCTTTGCTAAATTTCGTTAAATTATCTTGGAAGGTTAATAAATATTTATTTCCATTTGTTGTGACGGTTAACAGTCCTCCAATATCTAGGACGCATTTTTCAAACGGTTTAGTAGACGTATCCGTAATTATCAACGGTACTTTATTTTTTTGCGATAATTTATTTTTTTGGCAATATTCGCATTTGGCTATGTATTTTTCAACATCCTTTGTTAATCCTGGCCAATTATGGATTAAGCAAATTCTTCATATAGTTCGCTCGATACTTTAATATTCTCCTGTAGGTGCATCATGATATTCATATAATATCTGTTTCTTTTCTTCTTCCTATATATTTTTTCTTCAGGACTATGTTTTCAGGAGTATTTTTCGGAATATGTTTCTTTTTCTATCGCAAAGATTTCTCGCTCTTCCTCTTTTACCTTGTTCGTATCTCGTATTACGTTGCGGCTCAGTGCATCGGTGTTCGCGTTCGCTTGTCCGGCCTTGTAAATGATTTCATAATCATCTTTTCTAATTTAAGTCTCCAGCAGATTAATCTTGATCCGGGATCATTAACATTAAAAAGTCATATTAATGTTTGTAGTCGGTCACAATTTTAAATTTTGTGCCGTATACGTATAGCCTAAATGTACGTAAAAAAAATGTTTTACGGCCCGTACGATCGCTAGCAATTCTTTCTCTGTCGTATTGTAGTTTTACTCCGCGCGAGATGATACTCTCACGCTCACGTAAACAATCGACCGATTATCGTCCACTTTTCCTTGTGATAACACTGCTCCGATTGTATAGTCGGATGCATCGGTGGTCACTGTAAATTCTTGATTGAAAGTCTGGAAATCTTAGCACTGGCGCCGTCATTAATTTGTCTTTTAGTATTTCAAAAGCGTTTTGTTGCTCCATTGTCCATTAAAATTTTTCGGTTTTCTTCGTTAATTTTGTCAACGGTTTTGCTATTTTGAAAAAGCTGGACCTAATAATAAGTGATTAATTTTCACTGCCAAACATTACAGATATATTGGACCAATTAGGAAACGCCAAATGTTTTACAACTCTAGATTTGGCATCAGGCTATCATCAGATACCGATGACCGAAAGAGATAAAAATAAAGCAGTATTTTCAACACCCTATGGACATTATGAATTTAGTAGAATGCTGTTTGGACAAAAAATGCACCAGCAACATTCCAGCGCCTGATGAATTCAGTTCTAACAGGAATGCAAGGACTTAAATGTCTGGTTTATTTAGATGACATCGTGATTTACGGATCAAGCTTAGAGGAGTACAATAAACGACTCAAGTATTGTCGGAGACTCCGAGAGAATAATTTAAAATAAATGTGTTTTAAAATCAATGAATTTCCTATAATATCCAGCTAAGCTTATGAAAGATTGTATATCCTTTACTTTTTTGGGTGTTGGAAATTTTTTTATCGCCGTTAGCTTTGATGGGTCCGGAAATATTCCGCTTTCTCAAATAATATGACCTAAATAAATTATTTCTTTGCGTAAAAATTCGCATTTATCCGGTTGCAATTTTAAATTGTTCTTTGAGTATCTGGTGATAGCCTGATGCATCTGCCTTTTTCGATATTACTAATAATGGTGCATTCCATTGACTTGTGCTGGTCCGGATAATTCGATCCTTTAACATTTGTTGCTTATTTACTTCCGTTTTGTGCTTTTCCGGAAGGCGATACGGTCTCACATTCACCGGCGAAGTATCGGCGCGCGTGTTTATCTCGTGCACGACCGTCGCGGTGCATGTCAGTGGTTCTCCATCCACATGAAATATATCACAATAATCTTCGCAAATTCATAAGAGTGCCTGTTTTTCTTCGATATTTAGGTGCTAGGTAAGCAACAATTGTCAAATATGTGTGTTTCGCGAGATTTTAGATTCGAAATTTTTCTCGCTTGTATTGTATACCTTTTGGACATTATGTCTCGCTCTATTTCTTCGAGTGTGACTTGAGGCGTTTGTATTTTGACTTCTGTATCGGTCGTATTTATAATGCTAACGGGGCATATACCTCACTTTTACTAGGCAATTTCCGAGATAAATTCCTGAGGTTTTTTTCTCTGTTCGTACTATTTCTATCCGATTTTGATTTGTTGCCGCTCGTACGATGGTTTCGCTGCGCGGTTTTAGAATTATTTTATTAAATGGATGGAAGTTTAGCACGGCGTTTTCTATTTTTAACCCTTAACGAACGAACGCATTTTTCTAGAACGATGACCAGTAGGTCGACGGATTTTTAAGAAATTAAGTGCTTTATTTCCAGAGCGAGAAAAGGTGCATAATTAATATCGCTTTATTGGATTTTATGGAAACTTTCAGTAATAATAGGTAGTATATGAACAGATATGTCCATACAAAAGGATACTGAAATGAAAATTTCAGAAAAATAATGGGAGTTGAAATAAACGAATAGATGCGTGTATGTAATGTATAGAGATTTGTACACATTTAATAAATTTATTTTTTATAGATTAACAATGTATTTATACAAAATTACTTATATTTTTTTTTAGTATGGTACTTCTCCCAACAGTCCCCTATGTGAATATTAGGTTTTTTAGTACAAATATCGCAATGATTACGTGTTTCCTGCCTTCCTCCCGGCGTTTTTCTATCCGAGCAAACAGCACAATTCTTTTTTGTACCTGTACGAATAACATTAAATTTTCCGTCCAACCTGTCTTCTGTTTGTAAGTTCGACGTCCGACGTTGGGGTTGCGCTGGTGTTCTAAAGTCACCCCTTAATTGTTCTATCAATATTTTTCTAAATTTCAAATGCGAAACTGGTTTCAAATTCATCCGTTGTCTTTGTTGTCGGTATATTATGTATGAATTGACGCAGCAAATTTCCAATCCCCAGATGAACATCTTTCTCCACCATTTTAAAGATTTTCTTAGGAAACAATATGACACTGCATAAAGGTCTGCGCGGTCAACTCCTCCCATAGATTTAGTGTAGTTTGTTGCAATATCTGGCTTGTCAATCGATACTGTTTCACCACCACGTATTTTTCTATTTACTTGGGTAAGTTTTGCTGTATCCCAAGTACTCAGCAAGGTGATAACCCTCTTGTCTTTCCATGCTAACACTAACGGGGACTTCCGTTTCCGGTATCGTGCAAGGTGTTGCGAGATAGTTAACGGGCGTGTTTGGATAGTTGTTGGATGAGGAAAGGAGGAGTGAAAGAGATGTGAGTGTGATCGTGGGGAGGCGCGAGTGTGAGAGAGTGTGGAGGGTAGTTAGGAGAAAGTGGAGGAAGGTATAAGGGCAAGTTTAGAGGCACAAAGAAAGTCGTAAGATAGTGACTGTTGGGGCATAGGCTATTGAGAGCATAGAGCGTAGAGTCGACTAAGGGACAGAGTGAGAAGTTTGTATAGAGGGCGCAAGAAAACAAGATGGCACAGTTCGCCATGAAAGATACGAGGGAGAGAAGATGTAGTTGTGGAAATGTGGAGGAGTTGATGAAAAGGAAGAGAGAGGAGTTGGAGTTGGGGAAGGGAGAAGAGGAGATATTGAGGAATAGAAAAAACTCTGGTATAGGGAGAGATGCGGAGCTAAGACAGGCGGAGGGGGAAGAGGAATTATTTTACATGAGAAAGAATTGGAAAGAAGAAATGGAGAAGGTAATGGGTGATATGACGAGAGAATTGAAGGGGTAGTGGAGAGAGGAGATGAAAAGTATGAAGGAGGAGGTCAAAGAGGGAATAAGGGAAAGAGTAAGTGAAGAGATGGATAAAGTTAGGAAAGAATTTAGGGAAAACAAAAAGAGATGGGTGGAAGAGAGAGAAGAATTAAATAGGCGCATTAGAGAGTTGGAAGAGAAAATGGAAAGATTAGGGAACGGAGATACCGAAAGGAAGGAAGAAAATAAGATGGTTAATGGGGGGAGAAAAGAAGCGATGGGGAACAAGTTGAAGGAGATGGAAAACAGAATGGAAAGAAGGGAAAGGAAGGAAAGAAGGAGAAACGTGTTAATCAAGGGAGTGGAGGTTAAGGAAGGGAGAAGAAGGGTGGCGGTGGAAGAATTATTTAATAGTATCGGAAGCAAGGC
>JBCEZV010000089.1:290836-300923 GCA_039654365.1 Cataglyphis livida
CCACAATCGACGTTCACAAGAGACACAACAGTTATATTCGCATAAATGATTATTGTTAAAAGGCAACAAAGACAATGATGTGGACATCTCAAATGATGACTATCACCATCGCCATTATACTGCCTCTTATATCCGTGGAAGATAATGGAACTTCACTATATTATATTTAGCTATGCAATATCGTTTCTCGTGTTCTCCCGGTGACTGGCCGACCCGTCCGTCCACGACTAACGCCTGACGTCTCGCTCTCTGCGATTCTGCGCTTTAACAACGATGCGGCACGCGCGTGCGATGTGTCATGCATCATTTGCATGTAGCACAACGACAGCACCAACTCAAAGTATATACGGGGTGTTCCTAACATGTGCAAAAAATTTCGAAGGATAATTGTTTGGACAATTTCTTGAACAAGAGTTTATATACAACAATGTTTCAAACAGTATAATTTTAAGTTATTTAGGTTTCAAAATATTTAAGATTTAAAAAAATGAGATTTCAAAATATATTTTAACGAAAACAAAATTAAACAAAATATCAGGTGCATTATTTCACAACTATATGTAATTCCTTAAATTTTCAATATTTTTAATTAGAATGATATAAATTAAGGATTTAAGTTCCCAGAGAAAAAATCTAAAAGAGATTTAGTTCTGGGATATTACAATACGGTAGTGAAACTGTTCTTAAAGTCAATATTTATAAAACTTTAATACCCTATATCTTGAAAATTGCTGTTTATTAGTGCAAATGAAATTTTCTTCAAGAAACTACCCAAAAATATCACTTCCCGATATTTTTCGCATACGCTTAAGAACACTTTATATAACAAAACTTTTTTAAAAAATCTTTAATGAAAAGATATAATTAAAAACATTCAAACAAATATATGTATACCAATACAAATCGTAAAAACGTTCATGCAATATAATATTTAAAATATAATCATAATGCATTTATTGTGTAAAAAATATATTTAATGTGTAAAAAATTATTTATATAATGTTATATACCATATTTTTAGTAAATATCGATGCTAATTTTTTTATCTTAATTTGTTAAAAACATCACATAGTTATCCAACATCCTTTATAATTTATTAATAATGAGTATAATAATAAATAATAATAAATATAATAATAAATAATAATAATAAATAATAAATAATTACAAATTTTATAATTATCAGAACTGAGCGTCGCTAAAGAGGATGAAGAAAAACGGATAAATAAATAAATTTATTAAAAACAAATGATTACACATTCCTTTTTGATATGCACTTCTCAAATATGTAAATTTATGAAATACGAAAAAATAACTAAAAAAGGATTACTAAAATCATATCCTTAAAATATTTTATATCATATTTCTTACACACACACACACACACATAATTTTATACTAATTAATGTCGGAAATTGTAGCTGTATGTTTAATACACCTATTATATACTTAATCTTTTATAAAAAATAAATTTATTTGTTATCAATCTTCTTGTTTACTTACTATATAAAACACGATTTAATCTATTCTTAATATTTAAATCGGTTGTCAAAGCAGTTTATCTTCTTTAAATGTAATAAATTAGAGACTGTAAACAATAATAAAAAATGTATGCTTAAAAAAAAAAATTATTTATTAATACATATATTAATACATACATATACATACATATATTTTAATGGAAATAACTTCTAAATATGACATCGTACCAAAAAAAAAATGTTTTAAACAAAATTTATAATTTTGAGAGAAAAAAAATTTATTAATCTTAAATTTGAAATAAATTACTTTCTAAGATCATGTAAAGATCAACCAATTTTTTAACTATTTATTTCTATTTTAATAAATCAATTTCTCGCAATGTTTGGCAAAAAACGTTATGTATTAGGAATAGTAGCTAACATTTAATATTTTTCGAAATATTCCTTTTTTTATTTTGATATAATTTTACATTACAACGTAAATAATAATAAATATATCATATATCATCTTATAACAATACTAAAACAATACTAAAACAATACTAACAGGACAATACTAAAATAATAAAATTGCAACATAATATTAAGAGACACGATAGTATCTTGCGTCAAGTTACACACAGCAAGTATATATTTAATATTTACACACAAGTCGCTCAGTTGAGAGTATCTTAAATTATTTCAATAATAACTGAACCAATTCAGTGCTTAATAGGCTTAATAGATAGCGTGGGTCTCAATTATATCAAAAAAATTTCTATTTTTACTCTACAAACCGTGCCGTCTAAATAAAGATATTACAATGCAAAGTCCAATAGAAAAAATTTAATTTAACACGACATTTTTTTATTTCTATTAAAAAACCGATCATCCGTATTATTAAAATCCAAAAATTGAAATAAAATAGTTGCAATTAAAACAGTATGTATAAATACCACTCAAGAAATAGATAATATCTTTAAAAAATTATCTTTTCAAAAAATAATGAAAGAAGATAACAATAAGTCATGAGCGTTTGTTCAAAAAATTATTGTATAAAAAGATATTAGAAAGAGAGAGAGAAAAGTTTAATACATAAATAAAAATTTATAAAAAATATAAAAAAATATTGTTTTAATCAATTGTCTTTTCTACAAAAAATTATGATATATACATATAAATAAAATATTTTAATTGGAAAAGAGAGAAAATAAAAAATTATTTAAACTTATATATCTTTCTTATAAAAAGTTATATTAAATAATTATATAATATAATATATTAAAGCATAATATTAAAAAATATTATAATTTAAAATTTAATTTAGTTAATAATTTAGTTAGATATTTTATTATTAATAAAAACTTTCTTTATTACAATGAATAAAAATACATATTTAACTACCATACAAGATTAACCATATAAGATATGATATAACTTGCAATAATTTTTGTATATATATTATATTATAAATTTGTTAATAAAACATTATTAATAATCACTTTTTTTAATTATATTATTTATATTACTATAGTACCAATACTTTTATTTACCAAAGATGTAGCAGCATCAAGTTGATCTGTTAATTAAATTTTAATAATGTTTATATATAGACTTCTATATTATATCCTATATTATAGACCGTTAACAGCAATGTAACTAATAAAGCCAGGGCAGCCATTTACAATTAGGCAGAATATGTAGATTGTTAATGTCCCACATAGCACAGTATGTCTTATGGACATTCATTTTATGTCCATTTTATATCCGTATATCTATGGATATGAAATGAACGTCCATCGTATATCCGATTTAAGACATCTGTCAATATTAGGACTTCCACAGGATGTCCGGTCTTGAACATCTAATCCATTGTAGCATAAAATATCCATAGAATATCCTAATTTGATCAACATTATCACAAACTCAGACTAAATGAGTCATCCATAAAATTACCTAATTCTATTTCTAATTATTATATATATATTTCTTTTACTTATCTTATTTTAAAATATTTGTCAATTTTATTTTATCTACATTGAAAAAGAAAAAAATTTTTTTGTTTTTTTATTGTATCTACATATTAATTGCGCATGTACATGCTTGTACGCACATGCGTGCTTGTGCGCATGCATGCGTGTCGATCCGCCGATCCCTATAACCAGAAATCGGAGTACTAATCGAATAATCTGTCATCATTTTGATGACCGACTAAAATAAAAAAAGCAAATAAACGGACGTGACAGGATAAGATAATAGGATAAGACGAAAATTAGACACACATCAATTATTTCAAATTGTAAGTAAAATAAATTAGTATTATAAAAATATAATAATATATATATAAAACTACCCATACAGAACATGCACAGAACATTGCAATTACATTGCAGTAATGTTACAATCTTGCAAGTTGTAATGTAATATTTTTTCAACATTACTGGAACGTGTAATTGTAATATTGAATGATAATGTTACAGCAACTTTCCAAAAATATTACAAAAACCAATATTAGTAATCGTTAGTTTGTTCGTTTACCGCTATGAGGCGTGAGTTGCACTATCTATCTCGCATTTAATTTTTAGTCATGATTATTATATAAAGGTTGCAAAGAGCGGATAATTTATGTTATATTAATGTTACAATGTTTTAAGTTGTTTAGTAATATGTGTGCAACTTTTCTGTGTTGTATAAATATAATGTTCCGACATGCACGGGGATCGTCTTATGTATATGACTTGAGAGTCATGTATCTAATGTTTTGACATCCCGATATCAGCTACAGTAAAATATTCAGTAAAAAATAGGGGCATTTATTTTTAAAAAATTTTAATAACATTGATCTTGGTAATGCAAACTGATTTATTATTCTCTTAAAATAAAACAACTTTGTTCAAAAATGTTATTTTCCAATATTATGCATTTTTTGAAAATATTTTAAATATCGGCATTTAAAATGAGTTATCCTGTATATTTAATTATTTCATATCGATCAAGTTAGGATAGCACAAAAGACATTTTTAAATATTCAGTGGATATTATTGGGATAGAATTTCGTTGTAGTTGGACGTAGTCCTCAGTATATCCATTTTAAGATGTCGCATAAATCTCTTATAAGCAGACATATATAGGCATCCTCAATATATCCTAAGTAAATCTTTAGGTAAATCTTTACACAAATAAACCTTGGATATCTGAAAATCCCTCTAGATGTATCCGATGGACATCCCTCTACTTTTGATATGTGGGTGTGTCCGATAGCAACAGTATGTGTCCAATCGGAACTGTGTCCAATTGGATCTGTGTCCAATCAGGTCTGTGTCCGATTGGGAAATTTTGTCGTGTCCGATCCGTAATGTGCGCAAACGGGACGATCCCAGCGCGATTAGCGTCGAGTCGAAGTCACGTGATCACATGCACTCTGAAACGAATGTTTCATAAATTCGTATCTTAATTCTTTCAGCTCATGATACAATCTATCCATATTTTTGTGTTTCAAAGTTTGAAATTATAATGTTTAGCGATTCATCATGTATACAATGCTGTACTTAATCTCCCGTAGTTATAAATTCTAGAAACCATGTGTAATAATTTCACTTTTCACGCAAGTTATATACATAATCGCTATGCGTAAAAAGTTTCACGTGAAATCTGAATCAGTGAAAAGTAAAAAGTGAAAAATAAAAAATGAAAAGTTTCACGTGAAATTACATGATCGACCCCCAGGGTGTGTGCGGAATTAGAACGAACCTTTTCACGTTACGCTTTAGGGAAAAAGTTACATGATCAATTCTCAGAAAGCAATATTTAGAACTAGCTAGTTGCAGTAACCTTCTAGAAGCCTGTTACGGTTTTCGAAACAAAGTGAAAAATATAAAAATGAGGAAATTCATTAAGGCCATTGCAGGTTAAAAAATTTTAATCATAATCGTAAAGCCGTAAGTAAATCAACCAATCACAGTTCATACATTCTTATTGTTTTAGAATGTTTGATTGTGATTGGTCAATTTTCTTACGGCATTATGATTATGATTAAAATTTTTTAACGTGCAATGGCCTTTAGAATATCTACACTTTCACTTGTTGAAATCTAGTAAATCTGTTCAATTTTGTAATTTTCATTTCGTTTCAAGAATCGTAATAGCTTTCCTAGAACTACCGTTCCCTAGAACCGCTGATGATTACTTTAAGAATAGATTTGCAAACAAACTTTAACACAATTGAATAATATCGATACTAATATCTAATATCTAATATCTCTTTTAAAATTTTAATTGTTATTGTATAAACAAATATATAGGCCAATTTCACCACCTTCGATTAAATTAATCGACGGCGGATGGCAACTGAAATGATAAGAATGCTTAGTTTTCATTCACCTCTATTTTCTGTTGCCATCCTGCTGATTTTAACCGTCGGTTAACTTAACCGAAGGTGGTGAAATTGACCCATAATAAATATCCATGTTTAAATTTAAGGAATAAATGTACCGCACTTTATGGAACGCACATAATGGTCTACTTCATACCGATAAACTTTAATACGTACTAAATACTATACTGGCCAATCACAGCTATTCCATTCTTTGTAGGAATGGCTATGATTTGCCAGTATAATATATTTAATATGTATTAAAATATATCGTATAATCTAAGTGTAAACTAGGACAATAATTTATTGGAAATACTTACTTTTATGTCTTTTCATAAATAATTACATAAAGTTATAATTATAAAAACTTTCAATACTGTTTAAAAAAAAAAATTTGTTTTTCTTAGTTAGACCGGAGACTTATTGAGTGATGTTATTGAGTGATATATATATATATATATATACAGGATGTCAATTGCATCATCGGTCATGTGCAAGTAGAGCAAATAAAACTGAAAAAAAAAGTTCTGTACCACTTCGCTATTTTTGTAATAATTTTTGAGAAATTAATTAAAAAAGATTGACTAATTCGCGTGAATATAAGCGTGCAGCGAGAAAGGACGGCTCAAAAACAAAAGTTTGTGGTCGCTAGGTGTGTGACAAAATTTTGGGAGGAGCTCTCTACAAATGACAACGGTTACGAGCGATACATAATAATGGATTTTCGCGATTCTAGCAATCACATATCAATGGGTTGTGCCTTTTTACTGCGCGCTTATATTCACGCGAATTGGTCGACTTTTTTAAATTAATTTCTCTAAAATTATTACAAAAATAGCTAAATGATACAGGACTTTTGTCTTTAGTTTTACCTGCTCTACCTACACACGACAGGTGATGCAATTGGCGCCGGACACCTTGTATATATTATACGATAACAAGAGTGATCTTTGCAAAAATAAAATGACCTGTTTTTGGCTCAAATGGCAGATAATGCCAAATAATAACTCGAAGAAGTCCAATACCTTATTGCCAGTTTCCTCATCATCATTTTCATCACTGAAAAAAAAATAATTAACTCTAAAGATAAACAAATTTCGACAATATGTAGATACACAGCTAATCTGCCATTACATCTTTTTATCTTTCATTACATCTTTTTAGCATTTAAAGTCTTATTATATTTGTCACGTGATTTTATTACAACTACATAACCTCAAATTTGTAACAGAATAATGTAATTTTAAATAAATTATTTAATGTATCTAATAAATATTATGTAAATATATTATAAAAATATTTTCTATAATTTCATGTAACATTCCATAAAAATTAAAAAAAATAAAAAAGATTACCTTTAATTGTAGTCATACTTTTAGGAAAGTCGTTCCTCGCAGAGAGAATTGATTCGCATAATTGGAAAAAGATCCTACGGCAACTCGAGCTTAATACATTGTGAACGCTCATACAGTTTTACACATTACATCACTTTTACACATATATAATACTCACAAACGTTTTTCATGCCCTTGCATGGTTATTATTTGTCATTAGATTAAGTTAGATTAGGTTAGATTAGGAATTGAGATTCAGAAAAACACGCCCATTCTTCTTTCCTTATAGGTACTTTTCGATTCATACATCATGCGCATGAATAAAGGATAAAAAATCTGTATACGTAACATGAATTATACTTTTGTTACTTATTCATGCACATCATGCGTAACTCGAAAAACATGACACTGCGTGTGTATGACCACTAGCAAAAAATATAAAGAGGGTGCAAACTTTTGTAGTCAAAAAATATGCTTTAATAGAAAGCATAATCCTGCGTAATTTAATTTATATAATGTATAACATTTGTTTTAACATGTAATTATAAAATAAAAAATATATATATATTTAGAAATCTTAATATGTTTGAGATATTTTTAAGATGTATATAATAGATATCTTTCAATAATGGTCTTTAAGACCTGAAGACATCTTTTAAAAGAAATCATTTATATATCTTTAATATGTCTATTACAAAAATATTAAAAATATCTTTTAAGATGTCTTTTTGAACATCTATAGATATCTCCCACGTAGCAAAAGTAGATCCGAGTTATATCATCGGATATATCTGGAGAGATTTTCAGATATCCAAAGTTTATTCGTGTAAAACCTAAGGATTTACTGAGAATATACTGAGGACGCCTATACGTCTGCTTATAAGATATCTATACGACATCCTAAAATGGATATATTTAGGACGTCCAACTACAACGAAATTCTATCCCAATAATATCCACTGGATGTTTATAAATGTCTTTTGTGCTATCCTAAGTTGATCGATATGAAATAATTAAATATACAGGATAACTCATTTTAAATGCCGATATTTAAAATATTTTTAAAAAATGCATAATATTGAAAAATAATATTTTGAACAAAGTTGTTTTATTTTAAGAGAATAATAAATCAGTTTGCATTACCAAGATCAATGTTATTAAGATTTTTTTAAATAAATGCCCTTATTTTTTACTAAATATTTTATTGTAGCTGATATCAAGATGTCAAAACATTAAATACATGACTCTCAAGTGACATACATAAGACGATCTCATGTATGCCGGAACATTATACCTATACAGCACAGAAAGGTTGCAGACATATTGCAAAATAATTTTATTGAAACATTGTAACATTAGCCACTCTTTGCAACCTTTATATAATCATTGTGATTAAAAATTAAATGCAAGATAGATAGTGCAACGCACGCCTCATAGCGATAAATGAACAAACTAACTGATTACCAATATTGGTTTTTGTAATATTTTTGGAAAGTTGCTGTAACATTATCATTCAATATTACAATTACACGTTCCAGTAATGTTTAAAAAATATTACATTGCAACTTGTAAGATTGTATCATTACTGCAATTGTTCTGTGCAGGTTTTATATGAGTAGTTTTATATATTATTATATTTTTATAATATTAATTTATTTAACTTACAATTTGAGATAATTGATGTGTGCCTAATTTTCGTCTTATCCTGTTATCTTATCCTGTCACATCCGTTCACTCACTTTTTTTTTCTTTTAATCGGCTGCAGTACCAAAATGATGCCGGATTATTCGACTAATATTCCGATTTCTCATTATAGAGACCGACAACTGTACACGCATGCATGCGCAAAAGCACGCATGTGCGTACAAGCGTGTGCACAATTAATATGTAGATACAATAAAAAACAAAAATTTTTGTTTACTTTTCAATGTTAATAAAATAAAATGGATGGCACCGGCCTAATCGGACACTGTAGCATGTATTTTGTAAGTTGTAAAGCGAGGTCCACCCTGCTTACCGATAGGGACGGTGCGGGAGAGGGGCCGAAGGCCCCCTTGCACAACCTCGTATGTGTGTGTGTGTGTGTGTGTGTGTACGCGCGCGCGCGTGCTTTCATGCATGTACTTTGGTATAGTGTCCGATCAAACCTGTGTCCGATCGGGGCAGTGTCCGATCAAGTCTGTGTCCGATTGGATTTATATCCGATCGGGCGGTGTCCGATTCGAGCAGTGTCTGATCGAGCCTATGTCTAATCAGATCGGTGTCCAATTTGCAACCATATGAGTTCGACCAAAACTGTGTCCGATCGAGCCTGTGTCCGATTGGGACTGTATCCGATAGTAACAATATGTGTCCAATCAGAACTGTGTCTCATTGGATAGGTGTCCGATCGGGTCTGTGTCCGATCGGGAAATTTTGTTCGATTTATAATATGCGCAATCGAGACTCACTCATCGCGCTAGCGTCAAAAAAAAGGAATTAGATTTTTCAACTTCAACGTCAAGCTGTACTGTTGGCCAGTATTGACGCTATAAATTCGATGTTAAACTCCTTTCATGCGTTTTTCATAATATAGCGTCAATTTTAATGACCTATTTGATGCTAAAAATAAGCATCGAGCATCAGCATGAAAAGGTACCTTTAGAAACTCCGTACCGTATAAAGTTAATTGTTATAAAAAAAAAACGTTGATGTGAAATCTCTAGTAAAAAAGCTGTTTAAACTTTTCTAAAAAAAAATAATATAGCATGGTAAATATAATATGGTAAAATAATATAGCAAAAACTGATTTTAAAATACACAATAACAATCGAAAAATTATATATAAGATCATCGACACTTAGTAAAAAGAAAAAGAAATTAAAGTATAAAAAAGAGCAATATAATATAATTATATCACAAAAAATATAATTTATTTATATA
>JBCEZV010000089.1:309836-320710 GCA_039654365.1 Cataglyphis livida
TATATATATATATATATTTTTTGCTATACAAAGTTATTTAACACGAATCCCTTCTGGCACCACATCAGACATACGATAGCACGAAGGAATAAGAAAGACATTTCATGTAAAAATGATCGTATTAAGTAATGTAAATACACCCAAATTTAAAATAATAAAGGAATATAGAAAACAACAAAATTAAAGCAAGCACTTCAAAACTCAAAACGTTAATAGCAACTCTGTTCGGAGCGATGCGAGACGTAGAGTGCGACGACACATGGAACACGTACAAGGGAGACAGCACACGAAAAGTAAAGTCTCGCACGTATAGTTATAATAATAAACACCTTTAATTATAATAAATAATTTGGTACAACTATTCACAAAATTAATCCGTTGAGCAAAGAGTAATCCGAAAAGAAAAGCGGTTTAACTATGCGGTGTAATTGCGCGTAAGAAGCGAGTGCGCCCGCTCTTCTAGAACGGGCCCTTTTATAATCGATCTTTTCTATCTCGCTGCTGATAATTTTAATTTGTTTAAATTTGGTAAAGGCGCCGAACTTTATTGACTGCCACGCGAAGTGCGCAAGGCGAAAATTAGCGCGCCCGATAGACCGGTGGCCCTTACGTCATCGCTACGTCACGGCATCGAGCGTGCCGTTTGCCTTATCAAGCGATTAACTGTCGAAGTTGTTTGCGCGTTTTGTCATTAAACTTTTTTGTGACATGGGCTTTGTTTGCGACAGAAAAAGTTGAGATTTAATAATATTGATTAAAACTTGCTCATTTTTCGACTTTGATAAGATAAATAATATGATATGTTAATTGAAATAGAATTGTAATTATTATTTCAAGCCCATGTCGCAAATCCCCTTTAAAATTAGATGAGTCATTTAATGCAAGTTTGTAACGATGCATCACCCCATCGATCCCGACACGTCGCCCGTCGGAAGTCTGCCGCCCGGCGAACACCAACCGGGCAAAGGGAGAGGCGCTTAGCGCCCTATTTTTAATAACAACAAACACGGTCGGGAAATAAACAACCAATCGCCGAGCAGCGCCGAGCGCTCCCGGAAAACACCGAACGCCCTAAACAGCAAAAACCGCTCGCCGTTTCCTCCACTCCGAGGGGAACGAAAACGACGCGGGTGCCGCAACCGATAAGGTATAAAAAGCTCGACAAATCACGGATCTGTACCAAACCGGCAATCGAATCCGCTCGAGCAGTACGCACGAGACAATTCCAGAATCCGCTCCGAAACCGTCAAAAGACAGTAAACCGGAGGTTGACGTGTTCGCAGCCTCCGTCGAGAATTCTCGACTATCTGTTCCGGAGACAACTCCTGTCAGAAACCTCCGTACAGAGCAAGAGTGGACGAGTTCGCTACTCTCCTCGAGTATTCTCAAGCTTTACGGTCCTCACACCTGACCGTCCGAACTTTGCGCAAGGACGCATCTCACGAACTTTTTCTGGAAACACGCGCCGCGTCACCGATATCGACGCCTACATCCACTGCAGGTCGCTATCATGCAGTTCGCGCCGATCACCTGGCCACATATTGTACGTGCCTTTCGCGCATAAAGGCAAATACCGCACCACGAGATATCGAGGATAATCTCGCATAGGACATCCGCAAAGATACGGGATCAACATCACCGCCCGCACCATCGCGTGCTCCGCGCCCATAAGCACGCATTGATAACACCCGCCCTCCTTACCGCGTGTGTCTCGTGCCTACCAGCACGCACCGGCAAGCACGCGCCCGTCTTATCGCACGCGCCCCGCGCCACAAGCCGGAACCTTTAACGAGACATGCAAAAACACCGTCTAGCCCGACGTCACAACAGTGCGATTACTATAAGCGAATATTATGTAACATTGTAACAGCTGACCATTGCCATCGAGAGGCAAATAAACGACGTATCTTTCAACTCACGTCTCATAATTGTGTTTCAACATCTTCAGGAACCCTGATCCCGATTGTGCTGTCCGCGCACGCGAAACCGCTCGTGAAGCGGCTTGTTACAAGTTTTAAGCGTTATCTCGAACATTTCGGCACGAAGTGCCGAAATAAATTTGCGTGTCAAGTATAGATATCGCGACTTGGCTGATAAGCGTAATTGATAATCCATGCATTCGATCGGAATGCTAGATTGAGTAGTGCGGGCCGCCGAGCGGGAATACAAAAAATAACGCTCATTCGCTGTGTTATTATGTGTCGCGAGTCGCGTACGATTACGCACGTTGTGCGTAAAATGATTCTATTACAATAAAAATTTTGATCAAACAATCTTACAGATTTTTGCTTGATTGATGCTCTGGCAGAAAGCCATGCATTCGTGGGTGCGTGTGAAGTGTAGTGTAATGTGAAAGCAATGAATTAGTAATAGTGACCAAAAAAGTGAGGAGATTAAAGCGGTTGAAAAGAAGTATTGAATTGAATAGTAAACGAGAGCAAATAGCAGAAATATCGCGGAATTATTTGTATCTGAAAATGAATCGTGGCGCGGCCCGTCGGAAAGAGCTTTGAATTCCTCCCTCTTTACTTTTTTTAAGACTAATTATGAGTGTACAGATATGGTTTTTTTGTGGCTCACGTGTCTTGTGCCGACGGTGGGGGTATCTCAGTAACCCCGGGAAGCACGAGCTTGGTGAGTGGTCGGATGAGCTCTGAGGTGGGTGCCTGAATGATCACTACGCGTACGATGTCGTCCCCGAGGTGCAGTTTGATGATGAGGGCAAGAGGCTATCAACTCAGGAGATTCTCGGAACGAAGTAAGCACAAGATGCCGATTCGGGATCCAGCCACTTCGGACGTGAGGTGAGTCCGTGCACGTATTCTAGGGACCGTCTTTGCCAGAAATGGTCCCTCATTTTTTACACGAATTGCCATTGTGAGATGGGTTTCCTTTTAGTCGGTGAGTGAGGGCTCCGAGATGGCGAGCAGCGGGGCACCGATGAGGAAGTGTCCCGGAGTTAGTGCGGTGTTGTCGGGATCGTCAGACAGTGTGTGGTGTAGCCTGGAGTTGAGGCAAGTTTCAATTTGCGTAAGGAAAGTGCTGAATTCCTCGTAAACGTGGCCTCCCCGATGACTCGCCTCAGATGATGCTTGGTCGACTTGACGGCGGCCTCCCAGAGCCCTCCAAAGTGCAGCGCGGCAGATGGATTAAAATGCCACCTAATGCCGTTGGAACTTGTGTAATGAGCGATGCGACGGTCATCGGGTCATGAGGCCTGGAACAGTTTCCGTAGTTCGCGGTCCGCTCCCATGAAATTGATGCCGCAATCCAAACACACGTCGGTGCATAGGCCTCGACGTGCGATAAATCTGCGAAAAGCAGCTAAGAAGACGTCGGTCGTATAATCCGACTCCAGATGTACGGCTCTTGTGCACAGTCACATGAAAACGGCGATGAAGTCCTTGTACGCTCGATGTCCTCGCCCCTTGGAAGTCCGAATGAGAAACGGGCCGGCGTAGTCCACGCCGATGCGGAAAAACGGAAGTTCGAGAGTGATTTGGCGGCGAGGAAGATTACCCATCTGCGGTTGCGGTGCGGTGACTCGCCATCGGATACACGTCACGCACCGGTGCAGTTGTTTGACGACGGCTCGCTCTCGTGGAATTCAGACGCGTTGGCCGAGCAAGCCTAGGGTCAGCTGTACTCCCCCGTGCAGCATATTTTGGTGGCACGACTCCACCAAGAGTTGCGTTAGCCATGAAGTCGATGGAGTAGTCATGGGATGTCGCTCGTCAGCCGATAGGATGGCGTGCTTGAGCCGCCCTCCGACTCTCAGCACGTTGCGATTGCCGAACAATGGGCTCAGCTTGGCCAGAGGGCTTCGATGAGCGACGATGCGGTTGGCCCTTAGGACGGCGATCTCTTCCGCGTAGTGCATTGATTGCACTATGCGGAGCCATCAATGTAATGCCTCATCGAGCTCGATTGGATAGAGGATCAGCTTCAGTGTTGCACCGCCTGGAAGTTGCTCTCGAGTGATTGAGTGTCGCCATCGAAGGCACCACGCCGTTACCCTCAAAAGTCGGTAAAGCAATAAAAACCTGAGCAGAATTTCGGGCTCAATTTTTACGTCGGTGGTAGCGTGGTGCGTGGTCGCTCTCTTTTCTGGTATCTCACCCTTGGGAACGTCCAGTTCTTTTCTGGACAGCTGAGTTTGTCCTTGACAAGCCAGGAAAGACTCGTCCACCACAGGTGATGACATGCTAGTTCGCTGGGAGCTATTCCTCTTGATACGCAGTCAGCCGGGTTATTTCGACCAGGGATGTGTCTCCACTGGGTCTCCGGAAGCAGTAGCTGGATCTGGGTGACTCGGTTGGCCACGTACGTCCTCCATCTCGAAGCGTGTCCTTGGATCCAATGCAGGGTGACCTTGGAGTTGGAGCAAAAATAGATCGGCGCTGCAAAAAGGCTCAACACAGTACGAATATGGTAAGAGTAACTAGCAGAGCAGCGCAAAGTTCGAGCCGCTGTAACGAGATTTGCTTAATTGGAGCTAGTTTGCTTTTTGCAGTTAAGAAGTATAAGATCGTCGCGGTGTCATCGGAGAAGGTGTGGAGGTACATGGCAGCAGCGTAGCCTTTTTCTGAGGCATCCGCGAAGCCGTGAATCTGGAGAGTGGTGGCTTTATGTCCGGTGCGAAGCTAGCGGTGAACGCGAATGTAATCAAGGTGTGGAAGCTCCTCGAAGAGGAACCGCTACTGATGGGCATCGGCTAGTGGAAGCGGAGCATCCCAATCTAATCCTTGCAGCCAGGCGGATTGGATTATGATTTTTACGCGGATGGCTACGGGCGCCAGCCAGCCCAGCGGATTGAAGAGACGCGCTGTCTCTGCGAGGACTCATCTTTTCGTCAATGCGGTTGTGGAGCGGAATTGAATCGCGAACGCGAAAGGCGGCACCGAAAAGAAAGCGGGATTTCTCATAATCGTCGATCTGGCACAGAGTTCGAATCGTCAGAAAAGACGCGCATGCGAGTCCATGTCACGGTGTTGAACCGACATTTGCGTACCACACCGATGTTCTCGCGACGCCACAGCACGCGCTGAAAATCACGGTCGACATCGGCGAGCGCGGGAAGAAGATTGGCACCCACGAGGAGCTGAGTGTTCAACGATTCTCCTGATCGGACACGCTGCAATCCATTGAAGACTACGCGAAGTTTGATTGTGACACTCGATTCGCGTAGCACTCTATGATGAGATAGGTAGCATATTCCGGCATCGTCATGATTAGCGGTTGATCCTTCATTAATTTCGCTCATGTGTTCTAGGTTTATGTACTCCGGCATGAACGTGCGGTTTTCCGAATCAAGAATCCCGGCTACTTTTTCACTCCATTGCAGTTAGCAGCCTCTCGGCTGGCTTGCGGGTTTCTCCAATATTCCTTGGGATAGCGGTGAACGGCAGTCGAACGACGTACCGTCTTTGAGTGGTGCGGGTGTGCGTTTGCACGAAGAATTTCTCGTATTTCTCTTTCCTCCTCGGGCGTGAAAGCGGTGAGAGCGGAAGGTATTTCCTCTTACTCGCAAAAGCGGCGGACCATCGTAGTGAGGTCGTGATCAGCGGTGCATTGAAGCGATCTAAGGTGGCCTTGCAGCGTCGCGACGCCACAGCCTCCTAATAGGACCCATCCCAAGATGGTGTTCTTCGCAAGCTGGGAGCTAGCGGTCTACCCTTGCGAAATCCGTCTTCGAAGATCAGAGGAAAGATCTCTTCTCCGAGAAGCAGCTCGACGGGATCGGTGGCCATATGCTCCAGGTCGGGCAGCGACAGTCCTCGGATGTGTGGCCAGTTTCTGTGGTGTTTCGTCGTGGAACCCTAATACGACGAGAGTCGGGGAAGCACGAAGGCGACGACGAAGAACGTTGCTCCGGTCACCTTGGAGATTTTCTGAAGCGTTGCCTTGCCGCAAGTGGCACCGGATAGCAATCCGTCGATCCCGAAGATCATCACGGCGAAGCGGTTTCGTGGGAGACGCAGGCGCTGTATCAGTGATGATGGAAACCCGGATCCTTGGTCTATCAAGACCCGCACGGAATGAGGCTCTCCATAGCGGTCAGCAACGAAAACGTGCGCGGTCGCGAGAAGAATCACTTTGCGGTCATCGGCGGTATGGTTGTGGAAAGCGCGGTTGTGTTGGTGGGCTTCGAGACGGCGGATGCATCATGCAACATCGAGTGATGTCGTCTGTTGCACGACCTACAGCTCTTGGTCGACTAATATCTCGCAACCGGATGATTACCGAGGCAGTTGAAGCAGTCTCTGCGCTTCACAGAATCTACGCTCTTTGACGGACTTCGCTTTGAATTGTCCGCACATCATGAGCGAATGCCACTCTTTGCACATCGTGCGCCGCGTTAAGCTCATGTTTCGTAAAGTGCGTTTTCGTGGACCGCGGTAAATCTCCGGAGACCTTAACGATTTTTGGTTTCGCGGCGTTATGAGTGAGCATACGCTTTGTAATAAAGTTTAATAGTGTCTCGTGATTCGGGGGCTCGAATAAATCATTCGTGATTGATTCCCACTTGAGCCTAGTGCGCGCATTAAAAAGTTCAATGACCAAGTGGTTGAAAAGGTCCATTCCGTGCGATTCAATCGGCCGCCCGATGCTTTCTTGTGCGTTAACGGCATGATAAACGCGACTCAATTTCTCCGCGGTTTCGCCCTTCATTTTTGCGATGACGGTAAAAGTGGCAAAGTTCAACCGAATAAGTTCCTTTTTGTTTTCGAAGTATTTTTTAAGATTGCCCATGCGCGATCGTAATCCTCTCCTGTTACAGCTAACGGTCGTATCAATTTTTCCGCAAGTCCTTGCAAGCACGAGCGGAAGTAATAGAATCGTTCAATAGGAGACAGCGAAATTCTCGCCGATCACGGACAGGAATAAATCTCGAAAGGACGGTCAATCTTCGTACGCGCCTGAGAACGGATAATTTTAACTTTGGTAGCGCGGATTTCAACGAACGATTGCTATTTTGTTGCTCGTTCGACGCAGCCGACGTTGAGGGAGCGGCTTGGTAACGTTCGGCGTATTCGGCGAGCTTACCGCGTTGTTGAACGTAAGTATTTTCTACCGTATCAATAAAGTCAGTTGCGTATTCACTCTCATTGTATCTCTCCTTATAGGTGATGCATATAAGCTCGTGCTGCGCCTCGAATTTGGTCCACAGCTGATCCAGAATCCTGATGCGGACCTCGATGCTGCCGGGATGCCTGAAGCGCCCAGTTTCCTCAGGTTATCCACCGACCTTGACATGCGACCGTGGATGTCACGCTAAGCTTTCAATAGGGTGTTCAATTCTGCGCTCATCTTGCTCGTCTTTCGTTCCAGATGATCAACACCAAGGAAAGTCACTTCTCGCCACAAACTCGCGGGTACCAGTGGAGATTCAGCTCAAAGGACCAAAAAATGTTCGGAGCGGCGTGAGACGTAGAGCGCGACGAATACATACAAGGGAGACAGCACACGAAAAATAAAGTCATGCACGTATAGTTATAATAATAAACACCTTTAATTATAATAAATAATTTGATACAACTATTCACAAAATTAATCCGTTGAATAAAGAGTTATCCGAAAAGAAAAGCGGTCATGTTATATGAAAATGTACAAAGAAAAAGCGATCGTCGTAAGCAGTTTAACAAGATAGAGAGAATAGCGGTTGTATAATCCGGTGTATCGAAAAGCGGTTTAACTATGTGGTGTAACTGCGCCTAAGAAGCGAGTGCGCCCGCTCTTCGAGAACGAGCCCTTTTATAATCGATTTTTTCTATCTCGCTGCCAATAATTTTAATTTGTTTAAATTTGGAAAAGGCGCCAAACTTTATTGGCTGCCACGCGAAGTGCTGGCGCGAGGCAAAAATTAGCGCACCCGATAGGCCGGTGGCCCTTACGTCATCGCATACGTCACGGTATCGCGCTTGCCATTTGCCTTATCGAACGACTAACTGTCGAAGTTGTTTGCGCGTTTTGTCATTAAACTTGTTTGCGACATGGGCTTTGTTCGCGAAAATGTTGAGATTTAATAATATTGGTTAAAACTTGCTTATTTTTCTTTGAAAGGATAAATAATGATATGTTAACCGAAATAGAATTGTAATTATTTTAAGCCCATGCAAATCCCCTTTAAAATTAGATGAATCGTTTAATGCAAGTTTTAAGCGTGATCTCGAACAACTCTTAACAAATTTTACCACCAGATCAAAAGTTATAGTTCCATAAAAAAATTTTCAGAAAATAAGTTTTTATGGTATTAAGGGTAAATCACCGGCAATCATTTCATTAGAAATATATTGCGGCAAAACAGTAACAATTGCAATAAAATAGTTATTAGAAATACGCTAGCAAAATGTTAGCAATATTCTAGCAATATTTTGCAATAGTTAGCAATACTTAGCAATACATAAAAATATATCGGCATTAATATAATAGTGTAGTTTGAGAAAACTACTTTAATTTTAAATTTATCTCAAGTATATATACAGTAAGTATTTAATCTATATTCTCATTACTTTCAGGTAAATAACTCAATCTTTTATTTTCTAAACAAAGTAGCTAAATTACCAATGTTGTCAACAGAATCAGAAATTATCAAAGTTTTTGTAACAAGCAGTTATAAATATAAACCAATAGAATATCTTTTTACGTTAATAACATTACTAATTTTATAACTGTAATTTAAAAAATTCTGTAACTGTATAAATTTGTAATAATTTTAAATAGAATTTGATAAAGAAACTGGTATGCATTCAAGATATAGTTCGTAGTATAAATAAAATTAAAAATGATAACAAGATTTTTAAAACCGAACGTGTTTTTACTGTGCTCCAAAATTTTATCACCAAAACATGTAAAAAAATTAATAAAGCAATTTTCTTAAAAAATATTTAGTGTATGACTGTAAAACGTATGTTTAATTGAATTTAATTTAATTAAAATATATATGCAATTCTTAAATTATATTAATAACTAACATAATAATTATTCGATCCAAAGCCATAGCTAATGTAACACGATGAGAATATTTTTCAATGAAAACTGACGCAAATCAAGATATATGACTTTATCATCGCCATTTGTTATAGATAAAGATAAAAGAAAAATAACAAGACAAACGTATATAAGGCAAGCTTTTTATAATTGAAAAAACAAGATTGCGAGAAGATATTTAATTGCACAAATAAGAACATATGAAAGACATATCTGACAAATCCCGACATCAAAATGAAATCTAACACACGTAGTCTCTCTGACTATTGAAACTGATGCAACAAAATATACAAATTAATTAAAATATATTCAACTCTTAAATTAGATATAAAACATAATATGCATCAACGATTTTTGAATGTATCTTACAAAAGGTAATCAGAGAAAAAGAAAATATACTTACAGAAATACGTGCGGAAAAAAGCGCCATAAATATGATTTTCATGCATAAATATGATTTTCATGAATACGGTAATCACTGGAATCGATCACGGTTTCACGGTACGTGTCTCGAAGAACAAAGGCCTCGATGCCTTCCTCACTGGCTTCACCGGCTTTATTTGGCAGCTCACGCGATCTCCAATTAGCCAATCGCGAGATCATATGCGCGTAATAAAACATTTCGCAGTCAAGAGCGCTATGAATTGAAAAATTGCCAATCAACGCCGAAGTAGCCGCGACACGCGCATCAAGACTTGCATACATGTTATAAAAGTATACGAGCTAATCTAAAAAGATGTTCTTTTGCTTTCTTGGGATGATGAGCGAAAAAGAACCAAAAAACGTTTAACGTTCATTGCGTAATTGAACAAATTACATATTATAGCGCTACGTGTGAGCGCATTATGATCGATATAATATGGCAAAATGGTGATGTGCCAAAAAATATCAAAAAATAAGATAAACGTATTAGTATTATGTACGTAATATGTAAAATATCGAATAGTTATAACATTAATTATGTATAAAAAAGATTCAAATAATTATTCCAATGTGAATTTCTAATATTAATATATAGATGTTCATAAAATATCTCCGGTAAACATTTTGCGGAGATGAATTACATATATGTAGATAACACATAAATATCTAATAAATATTTTTGATAACTTTTTAGTAGACATATTTTAGTGAACATATGGATAACATATGAATATCTAATAAATATCTTTGGTAGCTTTTTGATGGACATGGATATGTGGACAACACGTGAATATCTAATAAATATTTTTGGTAGCTTCTTGGTGGATAGGGATATATGAATATGTGCATATCCCATTAGATATCCTCGCTAGTTATTTGAGAGATATAGATATTTTATTCATCTATTAGATGTCTACTAGTTATCCATAATAGACATGGATATAAAATAGATATGCAGATATTCACTAGATATCTATTCGGTATTCTCTTCTGTGCGGGGAGTTTATTTTTTTCCACGTACTTTTATCCCATATATGTATTATTATATTGTCAGTCACGTATCTTCCCAATAAGCGGCGTTAGCGAAAACATTACGGTGCAGATGTATATCAACCTTTCGCTTCCACAATTTGTGTACTTGACGCAATGCGGATGCGCGAATTTTGTTGAGTCGACAGTATTATATATATGGCCTCTATGCCAGCGCATGCGTCAAGTACATGGTTGTGGAAGCGAGAGTTATACGTCCGCACCATGTTTTCACCCGCATTGAGCTTTGACTAGCAATATAGTAATATTACATATATGCATTGTGACGTTGCCGTCCCGTGCGCGTCCACCGAATCTCTCTCGGAGCACTGAGCGCGGAAAACGCATACGCGCCAGTCTCAAAAAAATCGAATCGTACCGAGATCTCCAGAGGGGCATTAATTGTCGGGCTTATTTCGTCTTTTAATTTT
>JBCEZV010000089.1:326411-340769 GCA_039654365.1 Cataglyphis livida
TACTAAGGCTCGCATCGCCTTAGTGGGAGATCGCACCGGCCAGCGGCGGCCCGCGTGGTGGGCTCGCCAATGGCGTAGATGTGAGTTTTATGAGGCGCCTAGCGCCAGCCTCTCCTGCGGACGGGTGTTCGGTCCGCAAGGCTCTAGTAACGACCATCGGTCGTTACACTTTTATGTTGAAATAAAAGCCCTCAAAAGGAATTTTGACGATTCCTAAAAGTAAATCATTTTT
The DNA here is from genome assembly GCA_039654365.1 of Cataglyphis livida. NCBI lineage: Eukaryota > Metazoa > Arthropoda > Insecta > Hymenoptera > Formicidae > Cataglyphis > Cataglyphis livida. Next base: position 326,644 of record JBCEZV010000089.1, read on the forward strand.
TAAGAAAAAATGGTAAAAAGTAGCAAAATGATGTGAAATTTAATTATAATAAACTTTATTTCACATTTGAAGCACAGGGCAATATGGGATGAACTTCGCTTAGCACAGAAAGTTGTAAATCTCTGTAAAATTGTATAACTCGGTAAATCTTTTTTGTTAAATATCTCAAAAATTAGAGATCGTCAAATAAAATAAAGTGAATATTAATTAACAACTCATCTTTGCAACATATGTAAAGGTCAAGGTCATGTCATGGCAAAGTACATATTTGCTAATGTAAATAATTATCATACTATCAATTATTATACTATTTACTCTACATTTTCTCTTAAAATATGACTTTCTTGTAGGAGTCACCAACAGCGACTTTTACAACAGTTCTTTTTACAGGATTTCATTTCAACTTTAAAAAAATTTTTTCACAAAATTTCATCGAAATTGGAGTCCTTTTTGAAGCTTTATCCACATAGTTTCGTCATATTTACTTACATATGTGTAATGAGTTTTTTTCGTAGGCGTTCTAATCAAAATATATGTGCCATCTATATATCCTATTTATAATTCTATTTATACAGCTCACAATTTGATCAATTCCGCATATATTTCGAAATATTTGAGTTTCTTACTTGATGTTCTTGTTACAGGAAATCGGATTATTGTTGGAACTAAATTCACAAAGAAATTTGTAACTCTCTTGATGATAAGATATACCGTAACATGTCAAAACATTCTACTACACTCTTTATTACTGTTTCAATTGCAACAAATTTGCATGCATTAAAATAAACATAATATATTTCATTTTTTATTGATTAGTAATATTTAATAAAAATATTTTATATTTTTATAAATAAATGTAGCATATCATATAAAAAAATGTAGTGTATCGCATAAAAAAGCTAAAATTTTCTTTTTTTATTCTGCCGCAAAGACTCTTAGTACAATATTTGTTTTGGTCAAATAAAATTATAACATGTTCATACGTCCTTCTTAAAAGTTTAAATGTTTTTAAAATTGAAACCATTTAAAAGTTAAAAGGGGTGGAGTTCCGAAAAGGCCTATCTCCGATTTTGATGAAACTTTGTGAAAAGCTTCCTTTCAGCTTGAAATGAAAGTTTCTAAAAGATTTTTTTGTAGGCTCCTACGAAAAAATCATCAATAATGTGTACGCTCAGAGATGAGAGAAAAGCGACGTGTAATGCGAATCTTCAGATTCGCTGAGGGATAAGGAATTTGAAATGATTGCTAGCGTGATGTGATTTTAAGAGTAGATTTTAATTGTTAATAATAGGAGCGAGCGATGGCACGAGCTCCGATCGGATATCTTGATAATTTCTTTTTTTTTTGGTCTGCTTTTCTCCGCGATTCGGAAATCTTGAAGGATTTCTTGTTAGAAATTCTCACCAGAGCGGAAATCTTGCACGCGGCTATCAAATGGATTTTAACGCAAGGCAGAAGACATTCGCAATGCGGATAACGAACGTCAGCTTTCGGACTCCACTAATCACAATCACAAATATACTGCGAGCAATAATGAGTACGAATTCAGGCGTTTCTCACAAGAAATTTTACACTCGATCGCACACGAGAAAGTCAGTTGAGCGATGCACAACAAAAATGACGACAGCATATACGACACGAGCAAATTTTTAGAGATTGAGTAAGAAATTCAAAAGAATGCGTACAAAACATGTGCGAGATTGCGAACAGCAGCGCGAAAATTACACATGAGAGTATCGACCAGCTCGGTAGTATGGCGCCAAGAACCAACTAACTAACGAAGACTCGCGATCTCGGACTCTGCCGATTTCAAGAAAAGAAGTTTTTCGGCATCGAATGTTCTGGAATCAAGGTGTTTGTCATACTTTTTCATTAGAGAGATCACGCGATCATGCACGGAGCAGGTGACCGCGACGCTGTTTGCCCTCGCTCGTGTTTTAATTTTGAAGATTATAGCTCGAATTTATCGGCGACGTTCGCCGTTGAGATAATATTCGCCGGTTAAATTTAATTTTTTAATTTTTAATTTATTAAATTTTTAATTTTTTAAATCGTTCAATTTTGAACCGATACTTTTAATAAAAAAATCATTTATCATCATTATCCACATACTTACATAAAATTTTCTTCATTGTTTTGATTATTTTTCCATTTTCATCTCGAATGATTTTCGTTGTCTTGCTATTTTCTGCAAAAGTTATTATTAAAGATATTTTTTATACGATCAAAATTATGTATTACACGATATATTAACATTTTACATATTTTCGTTTCCAATTAAATTTCTTACCTGATCTTTCTTTTAATCCATTGTTATGATCTTTATTATTACTTATTCTCGTTTATCTTAACTTATATTTATATTGTATACTGAGCTTAAGCTATAATGATGTTTAATAATAATGTTAAAGAATCTTTGATGGAGATTACAAATTATGAAATGGTTTCCGTCATGATAGTTTGGAGTTTGAAATGTTTCAAACCGAACTTGCAATCTATTTTGATTCGACTCATGTTGATTTATGTAGTCAACAACTTTGACTTAACTCATGTTGATTTATGTAGAGTCAACAAATCGGATATGATAGTTAACAAAGTATGACGGAAATGATTATGCATCGAGATGTCGGCAACTCTGGAAAGGTTATTTTATACTTTGTTTTATAAATTTAGCACAACTCTCTCTTATTGACAATTGTTATAAATCTATTACGAGTCTAGAAAATGTATATTATGTATTTGATTAATCAACTTGCATACGGCCGCTGCCTCTGTATTACTATGTACATTGACATATACGTATGTAACATCCAGAAAAATCTGCACTTGAAAAAGATTTAAAAGACTGTGCATAAAAGATAGATATACACATATCAAAATATTATCTAATTAATTATTTAAAAACAATTATGTTTAAAAAATAGATCTTCTAAATTTTTAATCTAATTAAATCTAAATTTATAATTTATTTTTATATTTAAAATAATCAACTTTTGTATTAGAAATACATTTTTTTATATTTAATCAAATATGAAGGTTTAAAAAAACTGCATCAGATATTCAAATTTTTTTGTTAATTCAAATACTTTTGTATAAATATCTTATCTTATTCAATATGATAAAATATTGGCTACGTTTTATCGTTTATAAATTTATTTTAATATTTTCCTATTTTTTGTATTTATATATTTTTGCTTTTACTTATATATTTTGCACATTTGTTACAATTTTCATTTGATATTTTATGTATATTCACATACAAGAAATTTTCATATTTTTTACAAATTACATCGGTTTTCTGTACAACTTATATATACAATTATTAAAAAAAAATATTCATATATAAGAATTTTGATTCAATTCACTTACTTCTTGCTACATTTACCCTATATAAACATTAGAGTTGATGTTTTATGTTATGTAGCAAACCATGAGTAAAGTCATGCAACCTCTCTCCAACTCATTTAAATAATTTTTACATATATTTTACAGAAATTTTTAATTTTTTGCTCTTTTACACTTACATATGTTACATATGTTACACCTACATATGTTAAAAAATATAAAATTTCCAAATTTAATTATCTATACATTATTCTAAATATATATGTTATTACGATAAACATATAATTAAAGCACATTTAGATATATCATGTTTTACAATATTTGTTAGATGATTAAATCTATATCTTTCATTTTTCTAGTTTTTTAAAATAAAATATTATTATTTATTATGAATTAATTTTTGTTAATTTTTAATTGATATTTGATAATTGTTTAGTATAAGCATATAAAATATGTTCCTATTTTTTGTGATCAACCAAGAGTGCAATCAAATTTAATTTTTAGATTACAATAGATATTACAATAAATATTATAATCATTTATGTTTCATACTTCGTTTTATATATATTGTATTCTTTGTGTATTCTATTTACATCTCAATATTGTATATGCCATATATTTCATATCTTTGCATATGCGATATTCTATATTCTATTCTGCATATTATAATTAATATTTTCAGATATTAAAAGAGCAATTTTTATCATACATTTACTTATAATTATAAAAATAAAAAATCTAGCAAGTTACAATCTACATAACGTTTCGACAAATATGGACGTGTCGGTCGCATGATTCCTCTTTGATTAATCGAGTGACAGAATTATTAGTTAGCGCAACTGTCAGCGCTTCCAAATATCATTAATATCCATACATTAGAGTCATGCTTAGAAATAGTAACAATGTTGTGATAATCGTAGTTCGGCTGTATAATAACGCTATATTTTTTATACGCTTGTGTTATTATACAGAGTTATATATGTACATCAAATTACTTAAACTAATAACCTGTTTACACACATTGCCAACGCACATTACCTAAATGTAATAACCAATCTTTTGTTTTCAGCAGCAATTGTACTCGCGGTTATCAACGTTTGTCATGCGAAGTGCCAGAGTGAGTGATTAAATCAGCTTATTTTTCTCGATATGCCAAACTCGTTCACTAGGGACTTGCTGAAGTTTGATGCTTTCGCAGCCAAATGACTTTCGTCAGAGTATTCAGGATATTCTCATAAGAGCCAGAAAAAAAGCGTTCTTCGAAGGAAATTAATCGGTCGAGTTCGCTTTAGGCCTAAACTGGATAAGGAATTTGTGGAGAATTTGTTTATTATTAAGACTCTGTCGAGTGAGATCTATTTTAACAATCGGATATTGAATTTTTTTCGATATAAATCAAAAATAAAAATAAAACCACAAGTGTCAATTGATATAGATTAATCTTATTCTTGTTTGGTTTCATCAAACATATAGACACATCGAACTATTAGTGCTTTTTTATTATAGTGAAAAGCGAACAATGCTTGATATTTTATAGAGCTTACGCAGGTGCCAATCAATGTGAAAAATTTTACATAAGAAAATGTGCATTTAAAAAGCAATGTGATCATAAAGTAAAAATCTCCAGTCTCTTAGCTTCTAGATATTTTAATAAGCGCGACTAAGATGACAAATCAAGATTAAATATATAAATTATTCCTAAAAAAAATTTCTAATTTTATGTATTTGATTTCGGATTTATTCTTTTTTCAATTTTTTATATTTTTGTTTTACATTTTGTTTTATTATAACTACTTGTTTAAGGCTAAAATGCATAACAGTTTAAATGAAAGTTTGCTATGTAAAAAATATTACATCTACTATTAATATATATTCTATTTTATAAATATATCTTTGTTTATGTGTAAATAATAAATATAATACTAATAAATAAAAAAATATTGTACTAAAAAGCACTACATATTAAAACGCACAATTAATTAACGATAACAGCGGAGTTAAAATAGGAATTGGTGGAAAATATGTTGGAATATATTAAGCATTGTGGCATTGTTCTTTGGCTATCACATAAATGAATCATTCTTTGACTGCATGTATATTCTTTTTCGAATGCAATAAAGACGAAGCATGTTTTTTGAAAATGTCTCTATTTGCAGGTCGCTCCATTGACTGTTATGAGTGCGACTCATTGACAGATCTCAGATGTAAGGATCCTTTCGACAATACTACATTAGATAAAAACCGACCGCCTCTGATAACCTGTGATGGATGCTGCGTGAAAATGGTCCGCAACGCGCGATTACGTAAGTGTTCAATTTCTATAACTATATAAACTATATAAATTTAATTCTCTTTAAAAAAAGTCGAGAATTTGTATCTTTTAAAATTTATATATTAGATTTTAGATTAATAATAATTTTTAATTGATATAGATTTGAAAGGAAAAATAATCAAAAAGGATCTGACAGATTTTAAAATATGTTATAAAATTAATATATAATTATTTTATTATAAAAAATAATTAATAGTATGAGTTTAGTATGTGTATAAAAAATGTGTATTTTATATTGTTTTTTAATTATATAGATATATTATTATGTGTAATCATGATACAATAAGGCTGCAGAAATTTAATTGTCGCTTATTATTCTTTTTTTGTAGCACATGAGACCGTGAGGAGAACCTGTACCTCGCAGCTACAAATAAATTTATTTATGGTAGATCATGTGTGCATGAAAGAGAGCACCGGTATTGGTCACATGTGCTTCTGTGAAAGCCATAAGTGTAATCATGTACCCCCTTTGCGCTCAAATTCCGTACTCCTGCTGAGTCTATCAATTATCTTGTTCTACATTCGGTTTTTTAGGAGGCTTGCTTTGTAGAATACAATGATACGTTATATAACTCTAATTATTTTGATCCGCCCATTGTAATGACTTCCAATCATATCCCATAGAGATTCTAATGAGTTGACAACATAATCACTGGTTGAAACAAACAATTGGCTTTGATTTTGAAGGCTAGATCCTTTGAGAAATAAAAAAAAAATAGCCGAGAGAAAGTAAAAAGCAATAGATGATCGACGTGTCGTTATATTTTTCATTGATTTTGTACTTCTTTTAAACGCATTTCGTCGACTCACTCAATTGCATTAAAATATAAAATATATTTCTATATTATGTGCTTGTTTAAAAACAACATTGTTATAAAGAATGGTTCACGTACTTGCATATTAAGCTCATATTTTGATAGTTTCTTTCGTTACTCATCAGCGGCACCACTCTCTCTATCTTTTAATCTTCTGCAGAGTTGGCGCTCTGTAAAACACAATACACTTCATAGTGTATTGTGTATTTTCCGTTAAGAAGGTAGAGCAATTTTATTCGGAAAAGAATTTGAGTATTTCTGAATTTGTGATATACAAGATCAAAATAGAATTTTGTATAATAGAATTTTGTATAATAGAGTTTTGTATAATAAATCTTGTAATAGAAATTCCTAGTTATTTCACATTAGCAAACAGGAACTGGTATGAATATGAGCAATATGTAGTGGGAATCAACGAATAGTCTCGATTTGCAATAAAGTTATGTTGAGGGCACTCTTTCCAGCGAAAACATGGCTGTAAGCGAGGTTAGACGTTGTAAGCAAGAGGATTGTAGCAATTGGTTTTTTTTAGTCAAATTCAGAAAAAGGATCACGCTTGCGTTCACCAAAAAAAAACTAGGCATAATTCACGAATAAACGACTTAATTAATAAAATAAGTTACATAAATAACTATTTAAATCACATACAAAGCTTTCAAAATTACTCCGTCAAGGAGTGCGGAAGTCTGAGACAAATGATCCTTTCCTTATTAATCCCGCTACGAGTATACCAGTGGATTTGAGCAAAGCTGAGACCAAAATAGACTACAAGAAGGTCATCAAACAGTCGTTCAAAAAGCCATGGTTGGAAGCAATGGTTAAATTACAACGTTTCAGATCTGATGAAAAAGGTGAAATATTTTAAAGCTCTACAGAGCTTTCTGGTGGCACCTGGCTTTACAGAATTGAAGATTAACGACAAACTATCTTAATATGTTATCTTAATTGAGGCAAGGACTATTTAGCTCAGACAGAATGAGTAATGATGAATTTGACAAATGCCTTACAGAAGGAGATTTTGTTTGCGTTCCTGTTTACAACAGATTATAAATTGGGCGAATAAAAATCATCAACTGAATTTAATCTCTCGAATATATTTGATAAAATTGTAAATTTATTTGAATCTAGCTCAGGGTTATAAGAACAGAAAGCAGATTCTGCAAGTCTTAGGCGGAAAGAGAACTAAATGCATTAAGGTAAAACGCGAATATAACTATTATCTATATTCGACTATTTCTATTATCTATATATATATATATATATATATATATATATATATATATATATAATCAAATAACAATTTGCAGATATCCTTGCAAAGAATATCCCCAAGTGTGGAGCATTTATTTGATCATAATAGTCTGACATCTCTAATATAATCGCTCGGTAATGCAAATATGTGATTAAATTCACCAATATATTTAAAATAAATCCTAAGGCAAAATAACGATTTTTGGAGATAAAAATGTCAACACTATTCAGAGCTAAAGAAAATTTTCAATAATTCACAGTCATTCAAGACTAATCAAAAAAATTAAAAGATAATTTAAAAAATAATTTCTTTTGCACAAAAAACGGAAAATGACTGCCAAATCATTCAATGAAAGGGGGTTGTTTGCAGAATCTTCAGCAAATGATTGATATCAGGAGCAAATTTATGATGAGAATCATTACAGGAGCTCAAATACCGTTTACAAAATTTTCTCTATTTTTTCCGATATCAGACATAATGGGAAAATACAGTAAAAGAGTATTCCTGAATTTGACGGAATTGATCAACTATTTAAGAAAGAAACAAATATTGAAGCACTGAAGCAAATAAATCCAAGTTTCTTGTGGTTTATAAAAAAAAAATGATGGATCTCTGCCCAATTTTCGATTTTGGTGAGTTAAACTTGTTTATAAAAACAAAGCATTTCCAATTAATTCCCCAGGCAACAGTGCCGGATTTTCTCAAAAAATAATATTGAATGGAAAAATCGACCTATCTCAGGCATGTTCTATGTTCCCATTTCAGAATCACATGATTATCACTGATATTTACGATTTGCTTACAAGGGATAATTACTACATTGATTACAATGATTTCATTGCCATTTGGTCTAGTTTCTGATCAATAACCTTTGCAGCATTAACAAATTATTTAGTGAGAGATTCTTTGAGCTCGAGGATTCCAAGTTCTAGTCTATTTAGATGATTTTCTTCTGATTTACCAGACCAAGAGGAATTTACAGACTTTGGAGGCTATGAACATCTTGACATTTTTGAGATAGTAGATCAATAATCAGAAATCGATTCTCAATCCGATACAACAGATTAAATATCTAGGCATATCTTGGAACATCAGAAAGAAAAAAAATCTTAGATTCAGTAACTCTCATTTTGTTCAAAGCTGCAATCTAAAACAGATTACTAAGACAGCTAAATTGCAAATTTCGTAATTCCCAGAGATCTCACAAGTTTACATTATTGGCATTTTCAAATACTTTTTTATTGCTTCGAGCATTGTCGATTAAAGGAGAAGTGGATGGTACCCTCCTGGGCATTAATAGACCTAAAGTGGAGAAGCGGAGTCATCAAGAGTATATCTACATTACATCCAGAACCATATATCCACTTTCTGACAATAGACTCTGCGGATACATAGAGAGTTCAACTAGACAAGATTCCGAGATGGCGATAATATGGACAAGCAATTAAATAAAATAATATTTGAACAGAAAACAGATATTCGCAATGTATACAGTCATACGGAGACAAGTAAGTCAGTTAAAGAACGCGCATATCTAATCCACTAATCCAGTAGGACAATCAAATTTTTGTAGTTTATATCCGCAACAAGAAACGCGCTCGCTGAGTCTTCTAAATCAGGAGCGTCCCGTTTGACCACGTTAATATTGACACGGTCCCGATTGACCACATTGAAATTGACCATGTTGCGAACAGTCACGTTGATATTGATCACAAGTCGTGATTGATCACAGTCTCGATTGCCCACGGTCTCAATTGATCACGGTCCCGATTGACCACGGTCCCGATTGACCATGGTCCTGATTGACCACAGTCCCGATACACACGACATGCATTGAAATTGTGATTGTTCCATTTACGCACATTACGGATCAGACACGACAAAATTTCCCGATCAAACACAGACTCGATCTGTCACAGGCCCGATCAGATAATATAGCAGTACTTTGTAAGTTGTAAAGCGAAGTCCACCCAACCTACCGGCAGGATAAGGGACGAGAGTCCCCTTGCATGTGTGTGCGCGTGCGCGCATGCGTGTTTCCTGTCCATGCACGTACTTTGTATAGCGACTGTTTCCGATCGAGCTGGTGTACGATCGAGCCTGTGTCCGATCGGGCTTGTGTCCGATCGGATCTATGTCCGATCGGGAAATTTTGTCGTGTCCGATCCGTAATGTGCGCAAACGGGACAATCCCAATTTCAATGCGCGTCATGTGTGATGAATCGGGACTGTGGTCATTCGGGACGTTGGTCAATCGGGATCGTATTTAATTGCAATGTGATTAATTTCAAAATGGTTAATCGGGACCGTGATCAATATTAACGTAATCAAACGGGCCACTCTTCTACATCTAATGTGCAAATTGTTGACGCTGACAATTTGATTAAACATTTTTTTAGCACATTACCTTCCGGGAAGTATAACTTCATTGCCGATCATTTTTCAAGAGATAAGCATCTGCCAGAAAAGCATCGACTGATCCGTAGCGACAGAACAGCTATTCTGCCAGTGGGGCATTTCAGACGTCAATCTTTTCCCATCTACGGAAACAGCCGTCAAATGAAGAATTATGTTTCCTTAGACTCCAGAAATCGCTTAGCCGTCTACTGAAACACCTTCAGCCAGTAGGATTTTCAGCTAAAGATATTCCCTCCTCCAAACTTGTTGCACAAAATGTTGGCCTACTTAAACAGTGCCAGAGATCAGTATGTGACAGCACCTCAATGAGAGAAGATTTTCTGGATGTCTGATCTATAATCGCGTGCCCGAGAAGCACCAGTGACGATAAAGAATCTTTAAGACGTTTTAATGGATGTATCAATCAACACGTTATCAACACAAATAGACTAGCTTATCTTTTAGGCTTAGTTAATTGGGGATGGGAAAACCTCGTCAGTAGCTTATCTCCTACCAAAAGATAACTTTTAAACTTTAACTAAAAACAGTTAAATGCGTACTAACCAAAACAATTAAGAGGTGGTTAGACTGGAATGAATGGAATAATGTGAGTCCTCAGACACTGCAAGTTTATTAAGTGGAGAGATTCCTATTTTATTTACATTAAAAAAAAGCTAGCATATAGTACGACACAAATTTTGGTTCACAAAACTGCTATAGCCACTTTCTGTGGACTTTCAGAAGTTTTATCGGAAAATATGTTGGTGCGTCTGATAAAGATAAAGACAGATAAAGACAATTGCTGCACGTGCCAAAAAACACATGACCGCCTGTATGGGACAAATAGTATTTGACTTTCGCTAGTGACATCTAAATTCTACATTCTATTGCTCAAGATATCAAAGTGTGCAGCAATGATTCTCTTCTTACAAGTAAACCTACCTTTGTCTGACTCGCCGATTTTATTGGAATTTGGTAAAGCTATCAAAAATAATAGACACGTATTTTTTTTATATCGACAATGGCAAGTTTAAAGATGGAAATTACCTCTTGTATTTATAAGCATGAGTAATTATTATTACCTCTAAATTTACGATATTAGAGCTGTTTTTGAGTTTTAGACATGAGTAAGAGGAATTTGTACACCAAGTATATACTTTATGATGATATTATTACATAATGCACAAATACCGTCACAATTTTTAAAACAATATTCTATAGGATTATCACATTTATAAAAAAAATACATAAATAATAAAAATAATAAATAAATAATAAATATAATGATAAATAAACAAAAAACGAAATAGATCCTCGTCGGTTATTCCTGGGTCCTGGCAAAGAGCAAGATATGATTATTTTGATTTATCAGATCATCATATTAGTTCCGCCATTTTGTATTCCATAATTCTAACATTGGATTTACTTTCAGCGATATTTAAAACCTCTTATTCATGTCTAAAACTCAAAAACATCTCTAATACCGTGAGTTTAGAGGTAACAATAATTACTTATACTTATAAATACAAAGGATAGTTTCCTTAAATCTGCCAATATAAGAAAATAAGTGTTTATTTTTGATAGCTTTACACGTGTTCCAAGTTTCATTAAACTTGGGTCATATAAAGATAGGTTTACTTGTTAGCCAAAGAGTCCATTTGACGTTACTGAGAATTTCAGAAGATAAGATATCATCAAAAAAGAAAATAATCTTTAGTCCAATTTTCAAATCTAAAACTGATTTTACAACAAACAGACAATCTGGATGATTGTTATCCATCCCAATGAGAATGTTTGTCCAGTTGTATAGATCAGAAAGCTAATACAATTTTCCTCAAAAAGGATAAAACAGGGAAAAGAATTGCATCATTTCTTTAGCACAATAAATGGATGAGACTTGTCTAACTTTCAGAACTGAAATAGACGATTAAATAAAATCTGTGCTAAAAGATGCAGGAGTTGAGGCCTTTCAGGCAGTTATAAATCAATGGTAGTTTCCAACAGTTGGTTAGAAAACCATTCTGCTCAAGACATACTGGCAAGAAAAAATTAGAGAAGTGATAACACTTTTAGGTTCTGTTGTATACTGTAGAAAAATACAAAAAAGCAAGGATGAAAAAAGAACAGAATTATTGTTTTCCAATTTTCAACTAGAGATCGGGCCTTCCGGAGTTATAGATGTTTTTATGATTAAAGAAAGATTATCTTTTTAGCAAATTTTCTATCTTAAATCGAATTTTGTGTACAATATTAATGTTTAATTCTTAGGCTGATGTTTAATGCAATATTTTTTTAAATTTTTATTAGAATTAAAATTAAATGTGTTTATTTTAATTTATTATTTTGTGTTTATTTGAATTTAGGAGAAGTGTCCTAATTAATAATTAGTTGTTACATGTTGCACAAGGATTTCTGTTTGTTTTGAAAGATACTTAAAAAATTTATTTTCACGTCGCGTTTTGCGTTGGTCACAAGCAGATATCAAACATTTCATTACAACACTACATGTTTTTAGAGAAGCACATAATATGGTATTTTGAATTACAACAAAATAATTATTATGTGTTGAGAGAAAAACACATAGCGTTTTGGAAGCGACTTCCTGGTGTGGACGCTGTAAAGTATTAGTGCTTCACAGAGCGCCAACAAGAGAGACATAGAATGGGCCACTGGTGAGAACAGGAGAAACTACCAAGATAAGAGATTAGTATGTAAGTACTCACCATTCTTCATAACAATGTTGTTCTTTTCTCAGCACATAATAATTATTTTGTTGTAATTCAAAATATAATATCATATATGTATAAATTTTTTTAAAGTTACATATTTTACAATAGACAATAAATGCATGACAAAGGATGCAGATGCTAAGCATGATACATATTGCAAAAAATAATATTCTATATGGATAGTAAATCTGTCCGCAAAATTATTTATTCATCTGATCTTACAAAAAAAATTTTATATGTATTATATTTTAATATGTATTATATATTAATTTGTATTAATATGCATTAATTATAATATATAATTTTAGAAAAAAGATATTAAACATATTTTTAGAAAAAAAAAAACTAAGAAGAAAGATGAAATCTAATATTTATAATTTGCATTCTATGAAATATGATATTATGTAATTGTAATGTTTAATTCTAGAATATATGATAAACAAAAGAAAAATCAAGTTTCTTTGACTGCGAGAATTACATAATCTATATTCATCGTTTGTTCTGATTATTGGTCCTAAATAGCATTGAAAACGTCTAAGCATTTCTTTCTGTATAACAATCATTCCGACTATCCAATCAATTTTTTTTGTAACGGTCTACCTTTCCTGACGCCTCGGATCGGCTCGTCGGTTCCAGGATTCGGGAGAAGGGAGAGACTCGGGCTCGCAAATTATACGCTCGATCCAGTTTCACAAAAGACAGTGGTTTATTTACCAAACGGTGACAAAGTTATATACATATATATATCGCGCGGATATAAAACACCGGCAACGGAATAGGCCCGTTATTATCGGAAAGAATCTATCAGTTATATACACATATATATATCGCGCGGGTACAAACACCGGCAACGGGATAGGCCCGTTATTATCGGAAAGAATCTATCGCAGTGCCAGGTCGTGACGTCGAGTGTCGAGGATGCGCCACTCGGCTGCCCGCCCTGAAAAGGACTGAGGGTCAACCGGTGAGCTTGCGCCTTATCCTTAGAAGGACTAGGCGCCGGAGAGAGACTGTTCCTGGCGTCACGAGCGGGCACGAGTCGGTCCGATATACTTAGGCGGTAGTCACAGGGGGCAACGCGACGCGTGCCGTAAACGGAGCCTAATGCTCCCGGACGCGGATCGCCGTGAGATTCCCGCGCGGTCGTGGTCGACGGGATTGCTAGGAGGCGACAGGACCACCGGTCGTCGAGAGCACTCGACAGGGAACGAGAGCACTCGTTCCCCGGGCCGGTGGTGGTTGGCGGTCTCGCCAGG
>JBCEZV010000089.1:538005-559744 GCA_039654365.1 Cataglyphis livida
TTGCCTGTGCACTATAAATTTCTTCCGGATCAAATCGATCGCTTTCGTATGAGGTTAACGAAAATTCGCGTCGTAAGATTATTCTACTCGGAGTCCTGCTACGGTACGGTCTCGTGCGTCTAGTCTCGCGTTGAGTGTTGTCAGTTGGGTCAGTCGTGTTCTTCGGGAATAGGCTTTCGTCGAAACTATTAAACGGAAATTCGCGTTCGGTGACGACGTTTTCCGGTAATTCGGATTCGCTTTCGCTCGAATATTGTGTTTCTAAATTTTTTCGCACGCTATCTAAATTGTCTCGTGGCGATAAACATAAACTAATTGCTCGTCGAGCCGGTTCGCTATGTAACCACAATCGATTCGCAATTGGTCGCTTTGGTACATTAGAGCCTTCCGACATTCACACAATTATAATTGTTGTACGGACTTACAGTAATAAGATGGTTCGCATGGTCGCTCGCAGATACGGCTATCCTTCGCTCGGCGGCTGGTACGACTGACGGCTCATTGTACGGGGTCGTTGCTCGAGAACGGTGCGTTGTTTGTTGAAGTGTCGAGGATCTGTGCTGGTCCTTGGACTCTGGAGATCCTACTCGGGTTTCAGCTGCTTGATTCTCGTCTAATTGCTTATCATCTGTCTATGTTGCTTCCGCTGTTGTCCGTCAGCTTTATTTTATTGTCTACTGACGTGCCTGTTTTAACCTTTTTGCTTTGGATTTTTTCAGGTCTTCTCGGCTGTTCTTGCCGATCCTGTGGCGATCCCACCGCTGTCACCAATTTGTTGTGCCTCGAGGGAAAGCACTGGAAATTTGGATTTTTGCCACCAAAGGCTGAGGAGCCGAAGACCGGAAGACGCGTTTTAGAAATTTATTATCCTTTAAATAAATTAGTTTTATTTGTATAGATTGGTTTGTTTCCTTTTGCCTATCGTTCCCCTTCACAGTTATTCGTATCATAATATAGAGTTACGTCGGTGCGAGCCTGATGTCACGATATAGGATTACATCGGCGCGAGTCTGATGTCACGGTGTAGGGTTACGTCGGCGCGAGCCTGATATCTCGGTCTCGAGATTAGCTGTGACTTTGTTCGGGTAGCAATTCGTGTCGCGGCTAGACTAGCGATTCCTTGAGTTAGGTTGATCGCGGTAACTGTCCGATATCACTCGTTAATAATAACTGTCCGATACAGATCGATAGTCAAGACTGCCCGCCGTGTATTCGCGGTGTTTTTTATTGCCTTCTGTTTGGTTGATTTTTTGGAAGGGAAACCCTTAGAAACATGACCATATATGGTTGTGTCGCTTGTTTCGAATTGTTAGGCCGAAATGCAAGTTAAGATCGTTCGATCGAAATTCCTTGCATTTCCGGTGATTCGATCCTTTTGCAATCGCTTAGCCTCGGCGCGTGGCTCGCTTCGTCAGCGTTTCGCGCTCGTAACATTATACGCTTTTCGCGATGTTTCGCTATAGTCGGAAGGCATATTAAAAAATACTTTAAATTAATAATAATTCGGTTATAGCTAATTGGGCTATGACCTGCTGGATTTAAAAAAGGATGAACCTCTGTGAATTTTTTGTTTATTAGAAGAAGCATGTACCGAGATAGAAGAAAGAGTACGCTGGTATAACTGGCGTTATGTAACTTGGTATAACTGGCATTATTTATGTAAAACAAATGTCCACTGCAAGTAGACTATTCGTTGCAACGAAGTCCTTTTCCGAAGCACGAATTTGCTATAAATCATAAATTATCATTTTCTAAAAATATTATTTCTAGATACTATTCCCAGAAATTCAAAATCTTTGTTGAATTTACTGCGAGTTGAAAAATAATCCAGCAATGTAAACATTGTGCTGAGATAATTCTTTCGCTTTCTTTAATATCGGTTCACTTAGATTTGGCTGTTGCTGTTGTTCGTACAGTTCTGCAACACTGGCTGCCTCATATTTCACACCGTCAAATATTTATGTTCTGACTAAGTCGCCACTAACGAGAAATACTTAAACTATTAGTCTTTAATTTTTATTTATCTTATTGTTAGTAATTAAACTTAAATTATATATTATATATATATATATATATATATATATATATATAATTAAATATTAAAAATAAGGTAAATAATAAGATAAATAAGAATTAAAGACAAATAATTTAAGTATTTCTTGTTAGTGGACTGAGTCAGTGGACTGAGTTAGTGAACTGAGTCAGAACATAAATATGTTTGACGATGTGAAATTTGAGGCAGCAAAAACTATGTACAATTTTCTATGATTATAACTTTCCGCGATTATAATCTTATTAATCTTACTATGTATCATATGCATATGCACACCATAGACATATATATGCAGGGAACACATACTTTTACATAAATACATAACCATAAGCATAAGGAAATTGATTCATTTCCTTATATATATGTTTGTAAATCAATCAATTTCTTCATGTTTATGATTATGCGCTTATGTAAAAATGTGTGCTCCCCGCTATAGACTGGACTGAGTATGCACACATATAAAATTGTCTCAAGACGTATTTGCAAACTCAAGCGCATAATTGTATATGAGCATTGCAAACGCGTCTTGAGAGACAAAATTGCTTTGTATGTGTACGTATGAGAGTCTGAAAGTTGAAGAAGAAAAATTTTTCACAATTCTGAATATAACGATTATCATGCCTCAAGATTGACTGCACCAATCTTATTCAAACAGGTCACAATCGAAAGCTTGCATCCACATTATATGATAAAAGTAGCATCAGATTTTTTATTACAGTTTTAATTCCTGAGATATTTTAATCAAAAATTTATCAAAACCATTATAGACATAAAAGTCCGAATAAGCTACTTGGTAGCGCCGCGGCCGCTGTACATAGGCAAACTCTTCACATGCCAGAAAATTTTTACGCCATGTACTTGGCGTTTTCATTTTTATGAACTTAGCGTCGCGATGCAACCGCATCGCTTGATAGTTGTTGCGCCCTTTCTTGTGACTCATCCTTCCAAGAGTTTGGACATAATATTCTATTTAAAAAATTTAATAGTTGTTGCGCCATTCCTTGTAATTCATCCTTTCAAGAGTCTGAACGTAACATTAGCATTTAAAACTTAAATAATTTTATGTTTTTCCGTACGAATAAAAAGCATTAGAAAACGTGTATAATAAAAAAAAATTATTTTTCAAAATTGTATTTGTTGTGTCTCAATGGGAGGCACTGGAATTTTGGGATTTCGCCATCAAGGGCTTAGGAGCCGAGGACCGGGTTGAAGGCCATTTACTTGAGAAGCTAAACTTTAATTTTGAATAAATTAATTTTATTCTTTTATATTGAGTCGCTTCCTTTTGCCTGTCGTTTCCCTTAACAGTTGTGCGTATCACAATATAGAGTTACGTCGGTTCGAGCCTGATATCACGGTCATCGTGAAATCAGCTGTAACTTCGCTCGAGTAACAATTCGTGTCGCGGCTAGACTAGCAATTCCTTGAGTTAGATTGATCGCGGTAACTGTTCAATATCAATCGTTAATCATGACTGCCCGCTACGTATTCGCGGTGATATCTTTTATTGCCTCCTGTTTGATTAATTTTTTGGATCGTTCGATCGAAATTCCTTGCATTTCCGGTGGTCCGATCCTTTCGTTATCGCTTAGCCTTGGCACGTGGCTCGCTTCGTCACGTTTCATACAGCGCTGGTAACCTTACACGCCTTTCGCAATATCTCGCTACTCGTGCTAAGAAATGCCTCTTTAAGCTATTTAATATTAATAATAATTCGGTTATAGCTATTTGGGCTATAACACATCAAAAAATGTTTAAAATATTTTTTTACTTGAAATTTTGAACAAAAATACCTGGAAGATCAGAGAATTTTTAGGAAAATTTTTGAATTTGAGTAGACACCCTGTTTTAATTTTTTTTTCATTCTACATAGAAATGTATTTACATATGCATCTATTACATATATAATATATAAACATAATTGTATACATAACAGGATACGGTTAAATGCGAATAATACAATGCAATATAAAAGTTACGATTCAAAATATATGATCAAGGAAGATTCTTCTTCTAATCGAATTATTTTATATCGTGCAGATAATTTCGATAATATATTACTCGCGTTATTTATCAGTAATATGCATTCGATATTCGATTCTTCAGAGATTATGTCAAAATACTTGATACACAGTATCTGCAGATCAATGTACTATCAAAGATTCGGACATGCGATCTCTAATTCGAAAAAATCGCGAATTCTTCACTATCAGTCCGAGACGTATCGCCAACTTTGAATCGCCACTGAAAATTATTGATCGCGATCTCGGGGGTGTGCGCGCCCTCGGTACGATCATGAGCGTGACGCCCGGTGGCTGCCCCGCGTGTTATCATGCGATTGGTTGTGATAACACGCACCCCGATTATGTCCCCGGCTCGTCCGGCGTTACCGATTCTAAATCGCGACGATCCCGAGTCAGACTAGATAGCAGCGTGCGTTAGACGTGCGATAGCAAAGACGTTTTTCGAGTGTCGGACAAGCGTGAGCGAGGGCGGAGAAATCCCGAACGAGAGCGAAGAGAGCGAGAGAGTTTGCGGCCAGATCCCGACGGATCCCAAAGACGAGGCCAGACGTGGAGAAGCCGCCAGACTTCCGGATTCCAGGAGGAGAGCATCATTGCCGGTGAGGTTATCCCGCTGTATCATAGCCACGCGCGTTCGCGATATCGGAATCGTTCGTTCTGTTGTCGTGGCCCCAATTTTGTGTTATTTTCGCGTTCGAGCCTCACTCGGAATTTTAGTGTTTTTCGCGTCGTCCTTAACATAATTGCCACTGCGACACAGCCACATCAGCAAGCAATTCGAACCCCGAAACGTTTTAGGTTTTGCGGATTCACTCATTATTCCGCGTTTCATAAATCGTCTCTCTGGAAATCGCGGATCGGTAATACGACGTAATAGAGTAGCGAAATTTCTCGCCCGTTTAGCGTCTAAGTCATGTATGCATGAAGTCATCTGCGATTATGTATCTCTTTTGTTAGTCGTCGAGTGTGAGTGTATTTCGTGCGGATATATTTCTGTCTATAATTTTTTTCGTCGAATTATAAGCGTTAGAATGGATGAGCGATAGAGTGATTTCGCGGTTGGGATGGAATATCGTACAGAGCGTTGCGAGCAATATTTGCACGGTGCATGCTTAGGGATGCCCTGGATGCATGTGGTTGACGTACGGCATGTTAAGATAGCGAGCAATATATTATCGATCCACGAGGGGTCCGATAATCGACCCGGTATAATTGAGTAGGATATATAGCAGAGTTCTAACTCTGGTCCCGCAAGGCGAAATGAAGCCGTGTGGGGGAAATGATGTCACGCGAGGGAATGACGTGACGCAAGCAGAGAATGCTCGCACGTGTATTTAGGATATGTTTGCAATTGGTGCGTAATAGAAAAGCCGATGTAATAAAATTCTTTTAACCAACAAATACAACCGCATTAATAATAATAAATTTTTTCTAAATATTTTATATTTTCTGAAATATTTTAACAAAATAAAATCATAGCGTTTTATTCATTTTTTTTTCTTGGAAGAGCCGTTTATCGGGTGTTGATACATTAGTCAGGATGCATGAATTTATAAATAACAATAATAATTTTTTTCTAACAAAATATTTAAATATAATAGAACTATTGCGGCATCCTTTTGATTTTTTTTCTAAACAATTTAAACAAATTGTTCAATAAAAAGACCATAATTTAATATCTACAAGTAACCGTAAGAAAGATATAGGAAAAATTGACTAAGATGGAGTATAGAAAGGCTCTAAAGATAATATCACTTTGATGAATAAAAAGAAGCCAATTGGAGTCCAGACGCGGTAATTAGTACATGGAGAGATTCTATTTAAATTAAAAATTACAAATTAATTCATTGAAATTTAATGTTAACATACGTTTCGACCTTCTTCGGTCCTCTTCAGTGGACGTAGTAAATATATAATGATAATGAAAGTGAACTCGCAATGTTAAATCAAGTCAGCCGTCGCAACGCAAACGAAAATGATGAATAACTCGGCGTTACAAAGTTATTGCATTTTCAAAATACGCTAGGATATGTATGCGAGGATGACAAACCGCAACATCTGTGTCAAAGATAGGGGAATTCCGCACATGAGAGAAGGAATCCTCGTTGATTTTGGAAACAGGAGAGTTCATATGTGTGCATGTCGCATTTGGAATGATGAATCTCTGGTATTGGACTAAAAGAATTAGAAAACGAACAGTCCGATCGAGCACAAGGTCTGTCTATCAAATGAACCAGAAGAAACCTCTGTCTCCCTCGAACGCACTTTCTTCGCTCTCCCTGAATCCCCTTCCCTCCTTTCTTCTAATCCAGAATGATTAATAAATTTGTCTGATGTTTCTATTCCTAGTGAAGTACATTGTTTATTACAATTAGGAGATAGATTCTGTCTACCTAATCTCTCGACAAAAAAAAGCTTATCTTCGATCTTATCAAACATATGGAAAGAAACATCAGAGATCTCCACCCGGATGTTGCGGCTAACATTAGGAACGCGAGTATTAATGTTATTGGCAAATTCCTTTCTTCTCCCCCCCAACCCTTCTGAGATCGATTGCTGCATTGAAAAAATGACAAGAATTACCAGCAGTTTTTTAAAAAACCATCCGGACTTTTTAATCACACGCTTAGACAAAGGCAACACAACAGTAGCCCTTGATAAATCTGAGTACATACATAAGATGGAATTACTGTTGAATGACAAAAACACTTATTTCATCGTCAATAGAGACCCTGTTAGGAGAATTACCAATGATCTTCGTATTTTAATAACCAGATGGAGGAAGCATGATTACATTTCTGCAATTAAATCACGAGCATTGTTTCTTATCGATGGAGTGCTTCCTCGAGCGTACGGTCTGCCGAAAAACTACAAGGACAATTGCCCTTAGGATAATCATCTCACACATTAATAGCCCTCTTCATTCCTTTGCCGCCTTCCTACATAATATTATCTTTGAGTATTCCAAAATCCAACAGATACGTATCAAATAGTTACGATTTAGTAGCCAAATTAAATTCTAAAACAGTAGAAGAACACTATCAACTCGCTTTATTAGACGTGATTTCTCTTTTCACCAACGTTCCAAATGAACTGGCAATCAAGGGCATTGGAAGGAGGTGGCATTTCATCGAGAAAAATACTGCTATTCCTTACAAAAAATTTTTGGCGGGCGTTCGGTTGGTTCTTAATTCAACTTTTTTTTAATTCAATGGGAAAATTTACAGGCAAACGTTTGGCTCTCCTATAGGCTCTCCCCTGTCCCCGGTCTTGGCGGACATTGTCCTCCAGGATTTAGAAGAGAAGGCCATCTCTATGCTTCCCATAAAAGTACTTCTATATTTCAAATACGTGGATGACATCCTTTTCGCCGCTCCTATCTCCTTTTTTTCTACCATCCTATCATTCAATTTCTCTCCATAAGAGATTACAGTTTACATTAGAAGTGAATAATAACAATAATATCAACTACTTAGATCTTTCTATCAGTTTAATTAAAAGGAAATTTATTTGCGATTGGTATCGGAAACCGATTTTTTCAGGGAGGTTCCTCAATTATGACTCCCAATACTCCATTTGTCACAAGAAGGGGGTTGGACTCGTTGACCGGGTCTTTAGATTATGGTACCCCATCTACTATAAAAAAAACTTGAATCTAATTATCAACATTCTTTTAAATAATGATTATCCCCTGAGATTTATTTTCTATATCATACATAATAAAATAAAGTTTCTAATCTCAAAAAACACTACCTCAACTAATATTCCCTCCGTTTCCTCTCCTATCTCCCCTCCTTCCTCTTTTCCATATTTCACTATTCCTTTTATAAGAGGCGTCACGGAAAAATTGTCCCCATTAATTAAAGATTAATAAGTCCATAGCCTTTGTTTGTCCCAACAAGCTCAACAGATATATTAAAACACACAAAGACCTTCTTCCTTCGGAGAATAATTGCAATGTGATCTACAAGATCTGCTGCCAAAATTGCGATCTTTGTATGTAGGACAAACGGGTAGACAATTATCTACGCGAATAGAAGAGCATCGTTCTAATATTAACAGAACAAAAACTCCCCATTCAGTCATTACTGACCATCGGCTTTCCGGACATGAATTCGATTGGAATAACATTTACATTTTGGATGAAGAACCCTCCTATGCGAGAAGATGCATTTCTCAAATGCTACACATCAAATCGGACAACAAAAAAACGGCATCAATTTATAGGAGGATACTACTCTCCTTGGCGGCTCTTATTTTACCATTTTACAAAAATGCTCGCAATAATGCTCCCTGCTTGTCAGACCTTTTTCTTTCCTTGTTTACAATCCCGAGTTTATTTATATCTGCTCTCCTTGTACCCTTCTAATTTCTGCTCCCTTCTTGCCGTTGTTTTTATTTATTTATCCCATCCATATTTGTCTCTTTGTTTTACTTGCTTCTCTCCTAATTTGTTTTTGTCTCATTCGACATCGGATCGACTTATCGACACAACAACCTTCCGTACATTTAAAATATTTTAAAAGAAACAGATTTTATCTCTTGATTATCTAACAGTATTCTTAACAGTTTTTATTTCATTTGTTTTGTCCGATTCAATTTATTTTGTTCCAGTGTTTCATCCCCTTATATAAGTATTCCACATCTCCATCCTTTTCTTTCATGTATTTATTCATATTATTTGTTCGTAACATAGTTTCTTCTGGTTCATTTGATAGACAGACCTCGATTGGACTGTTCGTTTTCTAATTCTTTTAGTGCAATACCGGAGATTTATCATCCCAAATGCGACTTGCACACATACGAACTCTCCTGTTTCCAAAATCAACGAGGATTTCTTCTCTCACGTGCGGAATTCCCCTATCTTTGACACAGATATTGCGGTTTGTCATCCTCGCATACATATCCTAGCGTATTTTGAAAATGCAATAACTTTGTAGCGCCGAGTTATTCATCCATTTTCGTTTGCGTTGCGACGGCTGACTTGATTTAACATTGCGAGTTCACTTTCATTATCATTATATATTTACTACGTCCACTGAAGAGGACCCGAAGAGGGTCGAAACGTATGTTAACATTAAATTTCAATGAATTAGTTTGTAATTTTTAATTTAAATCGAATCTCTCCAGGCACTAATTACCGCGTCTGTCTGGGCTCCAATTGGCTTCTTTTCATTCAAAAAGATATGGGAAAATCTGTGATAATGCAACGACGGTCTCCTCGAGAGGACAGAAAATAAATAGATGTCCCTTACTGAAATTTTTCGATGAAAAAAAAACTAAAAGGAACTGAAAAAATAAGAATTCTTCTAACAAAATATCCTTTTTTTTTAAGGAAAGCCGTTGAGCGCCGATGTCCAGCCATTATATAGATATACTTTACTGAAATTTTTCGATGGAAAAAAGTAAAAGATACCGATAAGATAAAAAAAAATTTTCTAACAAAATACCTGTAAATAAACACAATTGCAAAAAACCTTTGAATCGATATTGAACTCATCAATCAACGATCACTATGAGTAAAATACGAAAAGTAGAAGAAACACCCGCCTAAACAGTAGCATAATTTTTAATTCGTTAAAGTTGAAATATTCCCACTTCTACACAAATACAATTCGTACTTCGTAAACATTAGAACCTCCTATACAATTTTTGTTTTCTAGATTCACATTCTTCAAAAACGATAAATAATGAACAACGAAGGGTGTCAAATCATAGTAGTATACGATTTGAAAGTGTATACATCGATTGGAAAATATAGTGGATACTTTGAAATTTTTTTAAATTTTGTGAGTGCCTGTGTGCCGTATAGAGTATTCAGTAGTGTTCAGTGTTCAGTGTTCAATATAGAAGAAGATTCCATCACAATAATGTGCAAAAAAAATGGAAAAGATAAACAATAATAATTTTGGAGCTATATTAGACGTAGAGTCTGATGAAGATCATGCGTCCGATGACAGTAATGATATTAGTGATCAAAGTGAGAATCTTACGGAAACAGTGAATAGGATAGTGTCCCATTCGGAAATCATTGCGCTAAACGGACGTACAAAGTGTTGCACCATCTACTTTTGTTCCACATGTGGTGCTTTATCTTCATGCACTTCGTGCATGATTGCTGTATCTGACACTGATTTCGGATACATATATACTATTCGGAAGCATGTGATTGAGTTACATAATGCTGTAGATGGTCGATTCTGCTCCAATTGCAGCAATCCATTGTATCAAATCTTT
This sequence comes from Cataglyphis livida, assembly GCA_039654365.1. NCBI lineage: Eukaryota > Metazoa > Arthropoda > Insecta > Hymenoptera > Formicidae > Cataglyphis > Cataglyphis livida. The sequence continues at coordinate 548,320 of JBCEZV010000089.1, forward strand.
CCGTGTAATATGTGTCCGATTTGCGCACTATAAAAAAAAAGAAACAAAAAAATGGAAAACATCGAGCAGCAGAACATTGAACGCAATCTATTGTCGCTACTTTAGGCGAATATTTCGCATGGATGCAGCGGTGCTAAGAATTTATCAAACAACTCGAAGAAAACAGTCGTGCCACGCGTCGCGAGTTCAGCAACCTTTGGTGGCTAGAATTGCACGACTCGAAGGTATAAACGATTAGAAAGACAATTTATTCTTAGTGGTGGTGATTACAGTGACAATAACGCGAAAAGACTCGTTTAGCGAGAGATCGATACCGCATTCGAAAACCGCATATCGACTGGTGCGGTTACAAATCTTAACCATATCGAACTGCGTCAATTTTTCAACACCAAAGACATTGTGCTCGAACACGTGCAAAACGTGTTGAAAAAACATTTTAATATAAAAGTGAATGCAGTGTTTAATGCTGAGTTTGTGTCGGGTGATAAACGCGCAAATAAGAGAATTAATTCGAGAAACTGTGAACTCTTTCGCACGGCCGATCTACACGAGTAGTATGAGTGATACGTCATCGAGCCCACCCTTGCCTCGCTAGAAGAATTTCAAGAACGTGACTGCGGATAGGCTTTGTCGCGTTTACTAGATTTGATAATTAATGTAAATAAATATAATCCAATGCGCGCGGGATGCTATATTAAATTACCGCGAGAAATAATAGTGAAAAGAGCGGTAATTAATGTACAATCCAATGACAATGCGTGTTTTGCGTGAGCAGTGGTCGCTGCTCTATATCCAGCTCCAAGGAAGATAAGCGGGAATCATCGTAACATTATACGACAGTACTGAATCTCCAGGACATTGAGTTTCCAGTGACTGTAAATCAAATTAAAAAATTCGAACTTGCCAACGATATCTCCATAAATGTATATTGCCTCGAGGAAAAGAACATTGTCCCGATCCGACTAAGCGAGCTGAAAACAGATAAACACGTCAACTTGCTTACGTGCAAGATCCACGGGACAACAACGTCGGACATTTTTCGTGGATCAAGAAATTATCCCGCCTCGTAAGCTCGCAATTGAGCAAACATAATGATCAAAGATACATTTGTGATCGGTATGTATATTTTATATATTTTATAATATTAATTAAATAAATATTTTATATATTTTATATATTTTTTCTTTTTATTAAATATATATACAAATAAAAAAATTAAATATTTCTATTTTTACAGATGTTTACATTACTTCGGAAAATAAATTGCAATCGCGTACGGTGGACTACCGAGAAATGAACGGAGTGCACTATCCGTTTACCGAACGAGACAAGTGACTCAAGTTCAACAATTACAACAGGAAAGAGCGGCTGCCTTTGTTGTATAAGCCGACTGGAGTGCGTTTTGGAAAATAAGAAAGAAGAAAAAAATTACCAACATCATATATATATCAAGTATTTAGTATCACTTATTATGTACATTGTGCGTACGACGATTCGTCATCATTTTCGCCGACATTTCACCGATTGTATCGCGTGGTTCGTCGAAGAACTTAAAAATTTAGCATTGCTTGTAAAGACTAACCACTAATGTCCCCATGGTAAATTTAATGCGAAAAGAATGGGGAAAATTTAACAGTGCGTCATATTGTCACATTTCCGAGAAACCATTCGAGCCGGACGATACACGAGTACGTGATCATTGCCATCTGACCGGGCGGTACCGAGGTCCGCATTCAAATTGCAACTTAAATTATAAGGACTCTTTTTACATTCCAATAGTTTTTCATAATTTATCCGGATACAATACAATTTACATTTCATTATCAAGGAAATAACTACAGCATTAAAAGGGAGAATCGGTTTATTGCCGATAACGAAAGAAAAATATATATCTTTTACAAAAAAAATGTTAAACTTGCAGAAAAGGAATCAAAAAATTGTATCAAATTGCGTTTTATAGATTCATATAAATTTCTTTCAGCCAGTCATGACAAATTGGCATCTTTTTTAAATAAAGACAAACTCAAAATTTTAAAATCGAAATTTCAAAATGTACAAAAAACAATTTCAATTTATTAACACGGAAGGGCGTCTTTCCATATGAATATATTGACTGCATCGACAGGTTGGAAGATACGTACGTATTTACCAACGCGCGATTCATTTCACAGTTCTTTGACCGGTGACACTGTATCCGAGAGCGATTTCGCGCACGCCGAGACTGTCTGGAAGCGGTCCTCCATTCGAACGCTAGGCGATCTATATTTAAAAACAGATGTCTTATTATTAGCAGATATTTTTGAAAATTTCCGCGAAAGTTGCATTAAAAGTTTTGAGTTTGATCCTGCGTATTACTTTACTCTTCCCAGATATACGTGGGATGCTATGTTGAAACATACAAATATTACGTTCGAATTACTTACTGATATCGACATGGTTATGTTTATCGAACGGGGGATATGCGGCGGTTTGAGTCAATATTTCGGCAGATACGCGCATGCTAATAACAAGTATATGCAGTCGTACGATCCATCGAAATCTTCATCGTATTTAATGTATTTCGATGTAAACAACTTATACGGTTGGGCGATGTGTCAACCGTTACCTTACGGCGAATTTCGATGGATCGATGACATCTCTGATTTTAACATTAGCGCGATTGCTTCGGATTCGCCAATAGGTTATATTCTCGAGGTCGATCTGAAGTATCCGTAAAGTAAACATGACGCGCACGCTGATCTGACTGTTTTGCCCGATACGCAATAAATTTCCAGGTAAGCGAGAAGACAAGCTCCTCGCGATTCTATGCGATAAAAAACGTTATATCATACACTATCAACCTGCAGCAGTATACGCGTCATGATCTTCGCGTCATAAAAATACATCGCGTATTGAAATTTGCTTAATCCGCATGGCTTCGCGATTACATTGAATTCAATACCCGATTTAGAATGAGCGCGACAAACAATTTTGAAAAAAAGCTTATAGAAATTAATAAATAACGCGGTATTCGATAAAACGATGGAAAACATGCGCAATCATGTTAATGTAAAATTATTAACGAAGTGGAACGGACGATACGGCGCGGAGACAACGATCGTAAAACCGAATTTTTATAGTAAAAGCATGTTTTTAGAAAATTTAGTCGTCGTTGAACCGCTCAAACTTGAGGTAAAATTCAATAAACCGATCTACGTCGGGTTGTGCATACTTGATATATCGAAAGTGTGTTTATACGAATTTCATCATGAATACATGTTATCATTATATCGCGACAATTATAAAATAATGTACATCGATACAGATAGTTTAATTTATCACATTAAATGCGACGATATATATGAAAACATGAAACGCGATATCGATAAATTGGACACGAGCGATTATCCAGCTAAAAACGAGTATGGTATACCGCTCAAGAACAAGAAACTCCCGGGCTTGATGAAAGATGAAAATAACGGTGTCATCATGACCGAATTCGTTGGACTTAGAGCAAAAATGTACGCGTTACGAATAGATGGTAAAAAAGATACAAAAAAAGGTTAAAGGCATCAAGAGTAACGTCGTTGCGCGTATTATAACTTTTGATAATTACACGCAGTGCCTTCACGAAGAGATTGAAATGATTCAACAGCGATCATGTATAAGGTCAAAATTGCGTGAAGTATATACCATCCGCGAGACAAAAATTGCTCTGAGTCCATACGATGACAAGCGATATATCGTACCTGAAATGATCGACACGTTACCATGAGAACATTACCGAATACCCTTACAATGTAATGTAATGTAATATAATGTAACATAATGTAATTTAGTGCATGCGTGCGTACATGTGTGCAACACAATGTATTATACTATTAATTATCAAAGCAAGAAAATAAAAAAAATATACATTTATCTGTATTTTTCTTTTATATTTTAAATGCTGTATACATCCTACATATTTTTTTATATATTTTAGATTTTTTATATGTATCATATTTCATTTTTTTTATGTTAAAAATAAAATGCAGTTTGTATGTGAATTAAATTACATTGTCTTTGTGTCCAAGAATTGTGCGATCCATCGAATCCCAACCATTTCACGTAAACTTTGTCACTTCTTTTCGCAGTACTTTTTTCACACGTCCAGATAATTTGCGCGACGCAACTCATGCTTGTAGAATGCTCCAGCGACAAATTTCTTACGATAATCCTCAAATAGATACGTTATGGCATTAGTATGCTGCACTTTAATAATCTTAAACACCTCGGTGGTCCAATTCGGTGTATAACCTTTCTCGAAAATCGTCTATTTGTTAACGTGTACCGAGTCTACTTTGAACTTTGTCGGACCCGCTATCTTTATCGCACTGTACACTATAGCCAAGAATCTTTCGGCGATCGCGGGAGTAACGTCGACATACTGATCGTTCGATGTTTGCGCGCGTTGTAATCAGACACGAGTCGCGGCAACTCATCCATCCATTTGTAAGTTCCGTTGAGCGTAAACATTTTCTACATGTTCTTTAAGGTGCGATTGAATCATTCGACTGATGCCTTCAACACCGAATACGTTGAATAATGATTGATGTCATGTTTTCTTATAAGGCGTTGCACATCGGTGTTGTAAAATTCCTTCCCCATATCTGTTTGCATGTTTTTCGGACATCTCTTGCTATCTCGAATTATCTCAGCGATAGCATTAGCCGTCTCATTTTCATCTTTTTTTGAGCGGTACGGCCCACGTGTATTTGATTAGCACATCAATGACGATAAGTATGTAGTGGTGGCCTCTGTTGAAACGCGAGTACGGACGCATCTCGACGATGTCAGCCTGCCACAAGTCATCGTATCCCTGCACTATGACATGTCTTCCAGGAAAATTTCTTCTCGCCGGAGCATACAATTCCTCGAGATGTAACTTCACGATATTTTTATTGGATTTTAACGATGCTATGTTTTTAGCGGTGTGACTGGTTGGCTCGTAATAATATACGCAAAGAAATTACATTATGTTCAATAGTATCTCAAACTTTTTTTTAACCATTCAAACAGTCGTTTATTTCCATTTAATTTCCATTATATAATAGCCTTCTTTGTCAGTTTGCCGTTTATAATGATCCATTAGCCGTTCGTAGCCGTTTCTGATCCGTTTCTGAGCAGTTTGATAGCTGTTCCTGAGCCGTTTCTGAGACGTTCGACAACCGTCCGACAGCCGTTCCTGAACCGTTTGCTGCCGTTCATCAACCGTTCATAGCTGATCCTAGACCATTTGTTACTGTCCATTGTCCGTTGGTGTTTTGTTGTCGTTCGTTGACGTTTGTTTTCGTTTTGCTATCGTTCGTTGTCGTTTCTAATCTAGCGTTATTCGCACGGCGAAGCTCGTTTACCACAGTCTGTAACGCTTGCACGTCCTTCTTGAATGCGGTAAGCTTATCGTCTGACTCTTTCTTGATTCCGCATTTTAATACAATCTATGTATAGTTTGTTGACGACATCGCTATCAGCCTCAGGTTGCGCTACATGGCGAATCTTGAGTGCCCTCTCGTCAAAGCCCGTAACAGTGCGACACAGAGCATTATCGCGCACAAAATTTCTCATTAATCCGCTCTATTGATGATACGAAAAGATATTCATCACGTCCCCGCTCTGCTGGATATTACCAAATTTGTTAATACGCATTACCAATGCGAGGGACGTTGATCGATCGATTGATTTTATCGAGACACCATTTAATTTATAATAATGCCGGCTTCACAAAGTTCCTCGATGATCGATAGGATGTCATTGTCGTGGGCATTATGGTCAGCTCGGCGCAAAGCATCGAGCAATCGTGGACGATCCACTTGCTCGTTGAAATCATCCCAGTGCACATAGTCGATCTTGTTGTCGGTTAGCGTCATCGCGCGAGACATGAATATTTCCTTTCCAGATTTTTTCTTTTTCGATTCGATCGACATCAAAGGTGCGATTATTTGTGTATACTTGTATCCTCTGTTGCTCCGTAATTGGCCTTGCGCATGGTACTTGCGTCTATGTGTACTCGTTGCCAATAATATACTTTTGTATTACTGCATATCGACCTCCATGTAAATGACATCATTGGGCATTCTCTTCAAAGATCAACTCGTATAATCCTGGTATACCAATGTATCTCACTTTGTCTATTATTATAGAGACATCTTTATTAATATAGAATCGTTTGTTACCGAGCATCATTTTATTCTTGTCGAAATATATCCCGTATACGTGATCGATCTCATTTTTTTCATCGCCACCAATGAGAATAACCATGTATTTTGTCCCAGTAACCCCAAGTGCTCTCGCAACATTTCTTGACCTTCCGACGTTTGCAACTGATTTCGAACGGGTTACGTTGTTACGAGTGAGTCGTCCGTGGTTTCGAAAACATCTTCACTCGCGAGTGATTCGGGTATCGTAGGTTGCACGATTCTCGTTGTCGCAGTTGGTGTAAAGGTTATCGGCGGTTCATTCAGTAAAACATCTGAGCGTTTCGATTTATACGATGTTGGTGAGCGATCCGACTTAGAGTCAGATCGTTTCCTCTTTTTCAGTGTCGCATCCTGCTCCTTTTCATCTTCCTTTTTCTCCACTTAATAGATAGTGTTTCAATTTTCACATCAGTGTTACTCTCCGGTTCATTCTTCCGGCTCACCACGATTAAGCCAAAGTTATCAACGATCTTTTGTAGTGGTCCTAAGAGAGGTCTAAAATGCCTGTCCAACATATCCTCTTCGATTTTACCAGTCCTTAAAGCGCGATGTTTCCTGCGAATTGATTTGCTCATCTTCGCAATTTCCTTCGCAATTTTTTCACGCTCGCAAATATCTTCGCTCCTATCGGTCACAACCATCGCGGAAAAACAAAGTGTCGATCAAGGTTTTTTATTTCACCCTGATGAGATATCGGCAGCTAATCGTTTTGCGGTATCGCGAACACGTTAAATCCTCTTCTGTATTGACCATCATTGAGCGAGCTGTCCTTTCTATCACTACAAATCCGTACTTGTGCTGCCAACAATCACGACTTAACGCATTAAATTCAACGTACGACATATTGGTGTTCACGTGATCGTTGTACACGTGTTTCAGGTTAGTATCATCCTATTTGAACAAGATCAGCAGGTACGGATTGTCGCGTATCAAATGTTTAGGTATTCTAGCGTACGTCTGACAGAGATAGAAACAATCGATGCTCGAGTGCCGATCCATTGAGAAGTACTCTCTCACCGCATGTTGCTTATCATGCTTATATGCTACGTCATCGAACACAAAGATCAAATTTGGACGCGCCTCGCTCGGCGGAATGACGTCACTGTTGTTGGAGAATGTAAAATAACCAATTTCGTCGATTGATGTCAATAAATTTTTTAGATATCGATATTTCGGCTGTTGAAGCGATTTCGAATACACATACACGTTCTCGAAACGTACACCGTGTGTGGACTTTCTCCATAATCAAACTTATCAACATGTTGGTCTTATCGCAATTCGAAGGACCGCAAATGGTACTGCGTATAGTAGTCGGTAGCATCGTATCATGCTTGCGATTCTCCGCATCGTCCCCCATTGATTGTAATTTGTTGTCGCAATTCGTCATTTTGATTATCGCCAATGTTTGTTGCACGAATCTTATTTTCACACTGCTGACTGAGAGGAATGCTGAATCGAGCATCTATTTATAAATGCGGATCTGCGAATCGCTCAGTTATAAAATGTTCATCCTGCTATTGAGACCTTCCGATATTTGTGATTTAAGCGCGGAACAGTTACGATTTGTGCCGAAAACCACTCTGCTGCGAATGTACGGCGATCACGTCCATTATCTGTGAGACAAGGTTCCAAAACATATAAAAGCGGATTTGGAGGTTTAACAATATCATCGCTGTTACGAACATTACAATCAATCGTGGCAGCAGACGCACATCGATGATAAAAGGTTGCAGCGAATGTCAACGAAAATAAGTAGAGGCTTATTAAATCGCGCGATAAACGCCCTTCCTTTCGAGTTACATATTCCTGGCTATCAGTTTTGCGGCCCGGGCTCTCATTTGGAAAAACGATTGACGAGAAACGATCAATATATAAATTCACTTGATGCAGTGTGCCGCGAGCACGATATAGGATATTCTCGGAGCAATAATCGAGAGACACGTAACTGACAGAATACTTGCTAAGAGAACATAAAGACGCATCGTTGCGAAACTCTCGGTGAGAGAGCCGCAGCCACAGCTGTTTGAGCAGCGATGAAAGCCAAGACAAAAATCGGTATGGATGAAGACAAAGACGAGGACGATGACCACGAGAAAATAACCGACGAAAAAACGTACCAATAGCAAAACGAGGTGTATTGCCGATTCTACCGATGCTGGCGCACTAAGGTCTTTGATCGGTGGAGCGGCTGATGTGGTGAGCGACAGGAAATCCGCACGATGGAAGGTTACGGACTTTATCTCGCTCCATATGGAGCACAATACGCACAAATATAGAGATGGATTGTATCTCGAACCGTACAAACGTGAACAGGAAATAGTAACGAAGAAAAAAAAAGTCAAAGAGGTGTTTAATATGCCCAGGAATATGACAACAAACATACAATTAGAACAACTGATGAAACACATGCGCGTACCGTACTTTAGAGGTGTTTTCATGCGTGATTCGTTACCAGTCAGTGGCATATGTCGAAACGAGAGCGGTATTATAAATCTGGATAATGCAGCGGGCCCTGGTACTCATTGGGTAGCGTATGCAAAGAGGGGGAATCGTGTTATATATTTTGACAGTTTTGGTAATCTTTGACTACCGAATAAATTGGTACGATATTTCAAGCGGAACGTGACAAAAATCGAATACACTCGCATATCCTTTCGAACTTACGATCAGAGCATCTGCGGATTGTGCACAATTGTGCTTATAGTTTCTCCGAACGGTCGAGGCATGCAAATTTAAAGTCTGACGATGCGCCGTTAAGACTCAGTATTCGTTAAACAGCTTTGCCGACACGTCTATGACATATACGCTAACTGGGAAGAGTAGCATCCTCGCGACACATCCAGCCGTGGATTTGAGCAACGGTGACTACGAGCTCAGTCTAACAAATTTCGAGACTTATCATACGATGCCGAATGTGAATTCCTCGAATAATAAATTTTATTTTGATGAGAATGACACGGAAATTACGATTTCCGAGGGATCGTACGAGATACATGCCATATATGAATTTTTGAAACATGCAATTTTACGGAAACGCCCGCGACGTGTAATTCACTCCGCCAATCATTTCGATAAACGCGTCGTATATCCCGTCGGGAAAGGAGATCATTCGAGCGAACGGTGACGAGGACGGGGCTGTAGAATATTACCGATAGTACTCCGTGCTAATTACAATACGATGAATAGCGAAATCAAATGCGCTTTTAGAGTAAACTTTAACAAATCCAACAACATCGGATCGTTGAAATTCTCAAACCACATATTGTAGCTGAGACAGTGGCATCAATCGGGCGTACCGATTACGAGCGTACGACGAATAATATCATTAACGTAAACATTATCCGCATAGAGTGTAACGTGACCACGGGTGGGAACAGTAACGACAAACGCGTTCATATGATACATAAATTTTCATCGAGTGTGCCATCAGAATATAAGATATCGGAGACACCGGCGCAGATCATTTACTTGCCGATCACCGCGGAGCATTACGAATCTAACGATACGCGTCGCGGATCAAAACGGACGATTGCTCGGTTTTCGAGGAGAAGAGATCACCATCAGATTGCACATACGACGGCGACAAATTTAACGTGCAACACATGAGATGCTCGTGTTGAACAACTCGAAACAGGCGAGAGATAATATCTTTATGGTACCGATTGATGATATCATCCGATCATCATCGTCATCATCACCATTATCATCATTATCATCATCGTCATCATCATCATTAAGTTGCACTAAAAAGACGAGAAAGAAGCTCAACGCTCAACGCTACGAACGTTAAATTTTTACAATCTTTGGGCTTCGCGGTGCGAAATATCTGAGAAAACATGATAGATATTCTTAACATCGGAGGAAAGCCAGTCTTTGACGATTGTATTGTCAAGATCGAGACTCACACGTACAACCCGTACGCCAACACGACGTTTTAGCATAGCGACGAGATATGAATACCTATACAACACTAGGATCTTTATACGCAGCCGTATGAGAGTTTTCTATACATCGTGGGAAAATTAACGATAAACAAACCAGCCGAAGGGTCTGATGTGGCACTAGGAAATAATTGTATCGCGTTTATGTTCGATGAGATTCTATACGAACACGATGGTATGGAGATTGATCATAATAGAAATATGGGAATAATAAGCACATTCAAGAACTATCTAACAATATCATCCGATAGAACCGTAATTATGAGGAACGCCGATTGGGATGCGCGCACTAATGCGAATAAATATTTCAATTTTTGCGTATCACTCTACATGTTATTTGGATTTTGCGAGGATTATAGATGCATGGTGATTAATGCTCTTCACGAATTAATTTTAATACGATCGCGCAACAACAACAATTGTCTGATTGGAAATTTGGCACTGGAACCTGTGATTCACATATTCAAGATACAATGGCGAGTGCCACACGTGATATTATATATTATATATTATATATTACATATTATATATTATATATTACATATTATATAAGATATTATATATTATATAAGGAGATCAACAAGCTGTCGATGCTGCGCGCCTTGAAAAGCAGACGATATCTCAGCATAGGTTTTCGCACGTGGGATTTGTACGAGTTTCCGCTATGCAGCGTACAACCAAATATTCGTGGGCCATTAAGAGCGCGACTCAGTAGGAAAAGCCGCGAGACGTTGTCTTCACTCTACAGACAAGTCGGAAGAATATCATGTCCGAGGATATGAGTCGATTCGACGATTACAAAGTGAGCAACGTGAAATTTTATCTGAACTCGGAATGTTATTCGTACGACGATATAAATCTGGATTTTTATAAAAGCAGATGATCGATTCTATATAACACGTACCAGCGTTTCTGCAAGAATTATTACGGATACGAGTATCTTGAACCGAGTCTCACTGTCATGTAGTTTCTATAAAACGGCGTTTGTGATTATCGATTGCTCTCGAGAAAACGATCGATCAAGAGCGCAATCGTGGATGTGAGATTAGAATAGAGTGTAAGGTGTTACGTCTCAGTGACGCTCCTTTTCTCTCTATACCTCAGTTAGTGAGAAAAAGATTGCTCTCTACTTTTATAGGGCAACCTGCTTCCACCGGCTATACCCCAGGGACGCCGAGAGCTAGGACTAATCTAGGGGAAAGGCGAAACACTGAACTAGTTGGGTACTAGGAAGTTTCACTAGGTATTTTAGGGATATGGACGCAG
>JBCEZV010000089.1:570068-602505 GCA_039654365.1 Cataglyphis livida
GTAACTCCGGTTCGGCGTTTTCCGGCAGCGCTCGGCGCTGTTCGGAGGTCGGATGTTTATATCCGACCTATTTGTTGATGTTATTAAAAATGGGCGCGAAGCGCCTCTGCCCTTGCCCGACTGGTGTTCGCCGGGCGGCAGACTTCCGACGGATGATATGTCGGGAACGATGGTGTGACGCATCGTTACAAATTAATGAAATGCGAAGTTAGGATGGATAGAGGGAGAAGGGGAGTTACAGCATTTGATGGAAAGCTGAAAGTTAGAAACTGAGGAGTTAATGAATGAAATGAGAGGCATGAAGGGGTGGTGGAGGGGAGAAATTAAAAAATGAGAGAAGATTAAGCAGGGAATCAGGGAGCAAGGGAAAAGGATAAGTGAGGAGATAGAAAAAGTAAGAAGGGAGTTTAGAGAGTGTGAAAAGAGATAGAAGGAAGAAAGATAAGAGCTAAAAAGTCATATTAAAGAGTTGGAAGGAAAAATAAAAAGGTTAGAAAATCGCGACATCGGGGGAAGGGAAGGGAGGGGGGCGGTTAGTAAGTGAGTAAATGAAGGGATAGGGAATAAGATAAAAAATATGGAAAGTAGAAAGGAAAGGAGAGAAAGAAAGGAAAGAAGGAGAAACGTACTGATCAAAGAAGTGGATGTAAAAGAAGGGAGGAGAAGAGTGACGGTAGAGGAATAATTCGATAGCATTGGAGTCAAGACGGAGATCGAAGAGGTGAGGAAGATAGGTGGAGATGTGAAGGGAGGAAGAGAGATGGTTATAGTAAAGTTAAAAAACAAGAATCAAAGAAGAGAGATTTGGAAAAAACCTTTTGAAAGGTAGGAAGGAAAGAATTATGGAGGATTGGACGTAGAAGGAAAGGAGAATAAGATGGATATTAGGCATAGTGAGGGAGGAGAAGAAGAAGGAAGGTTTGGATAGAGTATTGAAAAATAAGAATAGATGAGAAATGGTAGAGGTGGGATGAGGAGGAAGAAGTGCTGAAGGATGGGAATGGAAACTTAAAAAATGGGGAAGAGGTAAGGGAGCGAGAAAAAAATAGTGTAGTTTTTTGGAACGTGGCGGGGATAAGAAATAAAAAAAGGTATTTTTGGAGAGAAGTGGAGGAGCGGGATGTGGTGGTGATGAGTGAAATTTGGTTGGACAAAAGGATGGAATAGATCGAGGAGATACTTACTGAAAGAATTTAGATGGGAAGTGCAATTAGCGGAGAAAAAGAATAAGAAGGTGTGAGCAATAGGAGGAATGTTAATAAAAATAAGAAAGGAATTGGAGGTAAAGGAAATGAAGACAAAAAAGGCGGAGAGTAGAAAATGGAGTGTGATAGGGGTATATGTTAGAGGGGATATGGGGAGGAAACTGGAAGAGTTAAATTAATGGGCGAAAAGAAAGGAAGAAAATAGTAGAATATTGATTGGTGGGAACTTTAACGTGAGTACAGGTGAGGAGGGAGGAGAATAAAAAAAGAGGAGGAGGAATTGGGAAGAAGGCCAAAGGATAAAAGAATTAACAAGGAGGGAAAGGAGTTGCTGAAATGGATAGAAAAAGCGAAGTGGACAATATTTAATGCATGCACGAAGGGAGATGAAGATGTGGAATGGACGTATGCGGGAGGAAGTGGTAATTCAGAAATAGATTATTTGTTGGGGGACGAAGATGTAAGGATGCAGGTAAGCAAGGTGGAGGAGGGAAATAATGTAGATTCCGATCATCATCCAATCATAGTTTGGATAAAAGGGGGGAGAGAAAAGGTTAGAAAAAAAAGGAGAGGACGAGTAAAAAATGGGTTTGTACGCAAGAGGGTAAAGAAGAGTTTAGGAAGGCGGTAGGAAATGTTAAAGAAGTGGTGGGGGAGGTTGATGAGGTGTGGGAAAATATGAGAGATAAGATAAAGGAGGTGATGATGGGTGCGTCAAAGGGAGTAAGAAGGAAGAGAGGATGATAGGATAGCAAGTGTAAGGACAAAAAAATATAATAAGAAGAGAGCTGAAAAGAGAAGAGAGAGAAGAGAGGGGATGGGAATCTCTATAGAGAAGCAAAAGGGAAATATAAAAAGTTGATAGAGGGGAAAAAGAAGGAAGAGATGGAAAGATTGGAGAGGGAATTGAAATTAGAGCAGAAGGGCAGGTTTGGAAGATAGTGAGTAGGGGTAAAAGGAGGAGGCGGAAGGTGAATGAAGATATAACAATGGAGGAGTGGGATAGGTATTTTAGAAATTTATTGGGGGAGAGAGGTAGCAGAATAGTAATAGGACAAAGGGTAAAAATTAGGATGGAAGAGGACAAGAGCATAAGTAGGAATGAGATAAGGTCAGTGATTGGAAGATAGAAAGATAATAATGCGGTAGGGATGGTTGGAATTCTGGCGGAGGTATAGAAGTACGGAGGGGAGAATTTAGAGGAATGGGTATGAAGAATATGTAATAGGATTTGGAAGGGGGAGGGTTTGATAGATGAGTGAAATGATGGAATGATTGTGCCGGTGTTAAAGAAGGGGGAGGGAGAAAGGGTAGAAGAGTATAGGGAGGTGACGTCAATGCTTTATAAGATGTGTGCTTTGGTATTAGCAAGTAAATTAAGCGATGAGGTAGAGAAAAAGGGATTGGTGCCGCAGAATCCAAAGGGATTCAGAAAGAGGTTAGGAGCAATGGACAACATATTTGTACTGAATTATTTGGTAAATAAGCAGTTGGGGAATAAGAAAGGAAAATTAGTGGCGTTCTGTAGATCTTAAAGCAGCGTTTGATTCGGTTGATACGAGGAAATTGGTGGAAGCGTTGAAAGAGCGGGATGAAAGAAGGGCTAGTTAGAAGGAGTGAGGATATTTTGAGGGAGACTAGAAACAGGGTGAGAAAGGGGGAGGATTTGATAGCAGGGTTTTGGACAGAAAGGGGAATAAGGCAGGGGTGCTCATTGAGCCCTCATTTATTTAATTTGTTGACGGCGGATATGGAGAAGATAATGAGTAGAGGAGGATGGGGTTAAATTAGGGAGGGATTAAATTAGGGAAGGACAAAGATTTACACCTTGGCATACGCGGATAATGTGGTTTTGATTGTGGAGGAGAAGGATGGAATGAGGAGTATGATTGAAAGATTAGAGGGCTATCTGGAAAAAAAAGGGCTGGAGTTAAATATGGGAAAGTCGAAAATCTTAAGATTCAGGAAAGGAGGAAGGTAATGGAGAAAGGAATGTAAGTTGGAAATGGAAAGGGAAAGTGATAGAGGAGATAAAATAATTTACTTATGTAATCTGTGCTTCCTGTCTTCCAAAAGAATGGAGGACAGGAAGCACAGATAAGAGATAGGTTAAGGAAGGATGTTGCTGTAATTGGTCAGGTTTGGGGAATTAGAAAAAGGAAATTTAAGAATGATTGAGGAAGAAGATTATGGCTCTTCGATGAACTGGTTTGGATGGTGGTGGGGTATGGGATATGGGATAGAAATCTGAGGCTGGAGAGAGAGAAAGGAATTGGGAGAGGCTACAGGAAAGATATCTAAGATGGGTGTTAGGAGTGGAACGCCGAGTTAAATGATAAGGGAGGAATTACAAAGGGAAAAGTTAAGAGCTAGGGCCGGGAGAAGGGCGTGAGGATTCGAGAAAAAATTGGAGGAAGATAAGGAGAATGGCATTGAGAGGAGAAATTGTTGGAAGGAATTGAGGGTGAGGTGAAGAAGAAGGGTAAGAGTGAGGATAAAAAGAAGGAACTATCAAAGTGAGAAAAAAAAAGATGTGTTTTTTGAAGACAGAGATATGTGCGTGGTGGAGGTAGAGGCGAAAAGGTCGGAAGGAGTGCTAGACTTTTGTGAAAAAGGACATAGAGATGGATAAAAAGAAAAAATGGGAAAGGATAAAAGGTTCAAGATACAACAGATGCTAGAAAGATGCGGAAAAATCAAGGGGAGTAGAATACCAGAGTTTCTGAATAGTGATTGAGGGGAAAGTAGATGGTAAAGGATGGCGAGATACAGATTGGGAATCGGAATGAGGGGGAACTGGTATTGGAAGGATGAAGAGAGTAAAAGTTGTAGATTATGTGGAAGGAAGGAGGAAACATGGGAGCATGTTTAGGAAAGATGGTGTGAACTGGAAAGTGGAGAAGGGCTGGCAAGAGATATTGGGAAAGGTGTTGGGGGAAAAGAGTGAGAGAAAGGAGTGGTTGAGGGAATTAGAAAGATTAAGACATGGGAGAGAGAATGATTAGGGAAAAAAATGATCGGATTGAGAATTAGGTAGAGGATAAGATTCAAGAGGAGGAGAGATAGAGAGAAGACAGAGAGAGAGAGAGAGAGATTTGATATGGGATGTGTGAATATGATGTGTGAAAGAATTGGAAATAGATATGAGCCGGAGCGAAGTCCCAAGTTAGGGTAGGAAAGATAGCGTTGTGTGTGTGTGTGTAGATAGGTTAGAGATAGTTAGAGGTTAAGTAAGATAAGTTAGAGTTAAGTTAGTTGTAAGCTAGAGTTAAGATAGTTGTAAGTAATTATTGTAAGAGATTGTAACACCAATCGGATTCTTTAAATCGTATATCTATCTATCTATCTAATAATTGTATTAGGCTGTTGATGGTTTGAAACGACGGCGCTCAGGAAAGACACTGATTGCTTTGATTGACGCGAAAAGTTGAATAACAGAATAAAAGTTTGAAATGAAAGTTGAACACGAAAATACGAAATAACTTTAAACACTAATGAGTTGAAATTGTAAATTATGAACTGTAAAAATGTAATGAGCGTAAAAAGTGTAAAGAGAGTGAGGACTTTTGGGGGTCCGTTTTTAGAGGGCTCTTTCAAGGATGTTTTAATTTTTAAAAGTAGAGATTCTCGAAGATTTGACGAATTAAAAATTATTCCAGTGTCCTCGTTAAGTAGGATGTTTCCCTTACTTTTCGTTTTTTTTTATTTGCGGTGATTATCAATTGATGAGTCTGATATCAGTTCAAAGTCTTTTGATCCGCCTTTTCTGTCGGACTCTTGCGCACATGATTTGATTAGAAAAAGTCATTTCTTTATGATTAGGAAAAAATTATTTTTTTTACTTTTATCACATGGTACGGCTGTATATTTTAAGTATTTTATTAGAAAAATTTATTATTTTTTTCGGTATTGCTTTATTTTTCCGCCCGAAGAATTCTGTTGCAAGTGATATTTGTCTGTCGTAATTAGAAATTCCATATCGTAATAACGACCTAAAAAAGTCAAAATCAGCATTTCATAAGCTGATTGTGCGTGCTCGAAATCGCGATTAAATGCAAGACATGCATTTCGTTGTAAAATTAAATTAAGACCTTATATCAAAAAATTACCTACTTTCGAACGATAAAATGAGAAGCAACGAGTACCTCGAAGGCATAATCCAAATCTAAGAAGTGACGCGTATACACAAAGTGATTGTGAAAACTAAGCGCCGAAATTATACAGCCAATCTATAACAACAAGTAAGCTGAATTTCTGTCTTGAGTTTCTCTATACTCGGAGTCCTAAGATGAGCTGAACCTTTAAATCATTCCCAGATTCCTGTTCGCTTCGCCAGCTAATTTCATATTTTCCATGACTGTTTTTTGAAAATCATCGACTAAATTTTCTCTATATTTTATATAAGTTGGCTCGGACATAGAAGGAACATTCATGGATGCACACAATTCTTCCAGCTGGGCAAAACCAATTCCCGTTGTAACAGTTCCTGCTACAGCGGCTGTATTAATATCTAATATTTTTGCCTCTGTGAGTTCTAACCAGATGTTGGCTTCATAATTGCACATTTGGCATTTGAAGAATAACTGCGTCATTAATCCACAGCGACGAGAATTAACGAGTTTCCAATCTTTAAATTGGCACTTTAATCCTCGCGCATGATTATTGAATGTTCTGTGGATTTCATTCCACATAAAAGAAATTTGACAATACGATCTTCAGGTAAAATTTCTTGGATACAAGAAGTGTTTAGAAAGGCTTTGTTATCGATAACAAGAGTATTGTTATCATCGCAACATTTGAGTAAGACATATCTGTATTAAACGTTGCCTCCAGACATTACTTTATCTGGGTACTAATTTTTGAATCCATTGTGTCAGATAGATTCTCTTAACTTGCAAAAATCGATGGATTCACTAGTACTCACAGTAAGCTTTATGCTCTTAGATTCACTGATTTTCTCTTTATTTAAATCCTGCTTTAATAATTGTCGTCTGCAAAGAAAAATAAATTCATTAGTATTTTGTGAAAAATTAATTCATTTATTTAAATCATTTAATTTATCAATTTATATAATAATGAAAAAAAAAATTTCTAAAAAATAAGTGGTCTTTTGTTTATGAATCTGTTTTAAAAATTAACTTATATAATACAATAAATAATGTCAGACAAAATTTAATTTTATATCTACATGCAAACCGCATCTAGTGTAAAATATTTTTTACAACTAGCTCACGAATGGATCACTTCTGCGATAAATATTTTGGCAATATCCAGAGTGGACATACAAACCACTTCTGATGATCAAAACATTTCACCAGTTTACGAACAGATCATTTCTGGGATAAATATTTTAGCAATATGCAAAGCGTAACCATATGTTGTACAAAATATTCCACCAGTTCATGAATAATCGTTCTGGAATAAATATTTCGGCAATATCTAGAGTGAACACAAACCACTTCTAATGCAAAATATTTCACCACTTCACAAATACATCGTTTGTGGTATAAACATTGCATGCAAACTGCGTCTGCTGCGAAATATTTTTTATAACCAGCTCACGAATAAATCGCCTCTGGCACTAACAACAAAAGTATATTTATTTATTAGAATTACAAAAAGGACAGTTATTTTTTACAAACATAAAAATAAACAAAAGACTGCATTGTTATATTTCAGAAAATGTTATTTTCTATCGCATATTACTTATGTACAATTAATATTTAAAAAATACTTTAAATTAACTTTTTGATACAAAGATAATTTATTTAAAAAAATTTTTCATACATAATAAATGCCGTAAAATAATATCTTGATTTTTGTTCACATAGAGTGTCACTGAACATTATTGCAACAGTAAGTATCGATAGAAAGAGATACAATTATTATCTTTATTTTCTTAATTTTCTGTTAATTGTAATCATCTAATTGCAATCAATGCAAACGATCAAGGTATTGCATTGCGATAGTTATACAGATCGTTAGTCATTGCTTTCTACTTTTGTCAATTTTTGTCTGTTTCTATATTTGTTTGTTACTATATGTGTTGTATGTGCATCATTATAAACTATATGTTTATGTCTATATGTATGTATAGCAGCAATAATTTATTTACATATTATTTACATATATATATATATATTTATATAGGTATGTGTGTATGTATTGCGACGACTTTTCCCTCCGTGAACCGTCGAACGCTGCTCGCGTTCACCGCGATCTCTCCGTCGCGCGGATGTTCCATTGCGCCAATGAACAGGAGTATGATTTGCCGGACGGGGGATGTGGGAAAAGGGATCGCCGACAAAAAAGAGTGAATATAATTACGGGAGGAAACGGGATTGAAGGTATTCCGCGCGTGACGTGATGAAACCTTAAAACTCACGAGAATTTTAATTGAGCGCCAGATACGGTCTTGCACGTATCAATTCGTTAAATACGCAAGATAGGCGCAAAAAAGAAAGAAGTAGATTTTGTCGCGGGCGGACTAGGTCATCTAACGATAGAGAGGCAGGGCGTATGTTGAACGAACGCGATATTGAGGCAAAAGGCGATAAAGACAGAGCGATAGATACACGTAAAAAGAAATTAAAGTCGTTAAGTATAACAAGGAAATAACAGCTTTATTAATTTCGAAGAGTTGTGTCCGGATGGATAGACAAAAATAAGCAGTGAATTATTCGGCTTCGATAAATTCGCGGAAGCAAGACTGGATGTTAGGGACAGCGTAGCGCCGCGGAAAATAAGAAGCTTTTAAATCAAGGTCGGTCGGGCCTACGCCCAGGCGCAATTATATTGAGTCGTTTATCGGACCCCTCGTGGATCGATAATATATCGCTCGCTATCTTAACATGCCGTTCGTCAACCTCATACAGTGCACTCCTAAGCATGCATCTCAAATATTGCTCTCAATGCTCTATACGATATTTCGTACCAACTGCGAAATTACTCTATCGCTCATCCATTCTAACGCCTACAATTTGACGAAAGAAAATAATAAACAGAAATATATCCACACGAAACACACACTCGACGGCTAACAAAAGAAATACATAATCGCGAGACACACTCACACTCGGCGACAGAGTATTTACCCTTACCGGACTTAGACGATAGACGAGCGGGAAATTTCGCGACTACTATATTACATCGTATTACCAATCCGCGACCTCCAGAGAAACGATACATGCGTATAAAACGCGCAATAATAATTGAATCCGCGAAATCAATACCTAAGACATTTTGGTGTTTGGATCGCTTGCCGACGTAGCCGTGTCGCAGTCGCAATTAGGCTAAGGACAACGCGATAAACACTAAAATTCCAAGCGGGGTTCGAACGCAAAAGTAACACAAAATTGCGACCACGACGACAAAACGACGCGATTCCGATATTGCGAACGCGCGTGGCTATGATACAGCGGGATAACCTCACTGGCAACGATGCTCTCCTCCCGGGAGTCCGGGTGTCTGGCAGCTTCTCTACGTTTGGCTTCGTCCTCGGGATCCATCTGGATCCGGCCGCAAATCTTAATTCGCTCTCTCACTCTCCTCGCTCTCAATCGAGATCTTTCCACGCTCGCACACGCATCCTGTTCTCGATAATCGACCTCGCTACACACACATGTCTATCGCACGTTAACGTCCGCGCCAGTCTCATCCGGGATCGTCGCGATCTAGAATCGGTACACCGGTCCAGCCGAGGATGCGCAATCGGGATGCGTATTATCATGACCAATCGTGTAAGGTAGCCGCGGGCGATACGCTCATGATCGTACCGGGGGTGCGCACACCCCCGAGATCGCGAACAATAATTGGACCGTTTATTTTGAAAGTGGTGTAAGTCCATTTTTGAAAAAAATGAGATATCACGTAATTCATGCTTAATTTAATGTAAATTTTTTATGTATAACTAGTCCGTGTTTAATTTCTTAAAAAATTCCCATGTTTTGTACAACTTAAAATCGGTCGGTAAATGAAATTGCATAATCATCGATTATGAAAGTGGTGTAAGTCCAATTGATAGAGGTAGGTGGCCTAGCAGATGGTTGCCGATTAGTAGTCTGTTATTTTTCATTTGTTTTATCTTACGTGTCATATTACGTGTCAAGAGCTGCTAATTTAGGTTACTTATTCTATTTTTTTCTTAAAATGGATAACTTCATATTAACATCAAATAGTGATATAGGTAAGAACAAATGGTAAATCAATATTATTTTATAACAATTGAAAATATTTATTTTGTTTAATTATAAATAAATTCACACAGACATAAAGCCCATGAATATAAACAGAAGAGTAATCTTAGATTCAGAGGATGAAAATAATTCCGCTATGAACAACAAATTAACGAATCGTAAAAAGAGAAGAAGAATAATAGAGATAGAATCTTCATCAGATGAGGATATTGTTATTGAGAACTTAGATTCTGCAGAACAAAATAAAGAAAAATATTTGCAACAAATAAACAAAATTAAGCGAAATAATGGACAAAAGTACTATACAAAAAGAGGAAAATTCATTCCAGCAAAACAATTTGAATCCAAAAATTGTAATTGCTTGAAGAAATGTATAGAACGTATTAATGAAACACAACGTAGAGAAATTTTTAAAAAGTTCTGGAATATAGGTGATTTTAATAAGCAAAATGTCTTTCTATATGGTAGTGTTTAACGAGAATCTGTCAATAGAAGAAAGCCTAGAAATAATTCGGGCACTAAAAGGGCATATGCTAATAAATTTTACTTAGTCACTTTTGGTGGAAACATTTTAGTATGTAAGAAGTTTTTCATTAATACTTTCCAAATATCTACTGGACGAATTGATCATATCCTAAAATCGCATGAGAACATTCCGAAAGACATGCATGGAAAAATGGATGGCTCTTGCAGAAGAACTAGTGAGCTACTGACGAATACAGTGATGGACCACATAAAAAGCTTTCCGGCATTTGAAAGTCACTATACTCGATCACAAAATCCAGAACGGATGTTTTTAAATCCTGAATTAAATATAAGAAAAATGTATAATTTATACTTGGAAAAATGCAAGGAAAATAACTTGAGTTCAGTTAATTAATGGACCTACAGGAAAATCTTTAAACGAGATTTCAAGTTACACTTCCATTTGCCACGTAAAGATACCTGTGCGAAATGCGATTCCTTAAATATGAAAATTAAGATAACAACTGATGACGAAGAAAAAACGATTCTTGTAGAAAGACATGATGTTCACTTACAAAATGCTGAATTAGCAAGAAAAGCATTACAAGAAGATAAAATTCTGGCATCAGAAAATCCTGATAAATACTTTCCTGATAAAGCCTTCTCTTTTGACTTACAAAAACTCTTACTTTACCCGAAATTATCTGTCTCAATCGCATATTACTAGCGAAATATGTATGTTTTAAACGAGGGTTTTCACAATTTCCACGATAATAAAGTTAATATGTATGTGTGGGACGAAACTATTGCTTCCAGGAGATCGCAAGAAGTAGCTTCTTGCTGTTTAAGGCATTTAGAAAATGTAACGACCCAAAGCCACGTTATTGCCTACAGTGACATGTGTACTGGACAAAATCGAAATTTACAAATGGCATTGATGTGGTTGAAGGTTGTTCAGTCGTTGGAAAATAACATTGACATAATTGATCACAAATTTTTACTCTCAGGACATTCATACCTTCCGAACGATGCAGATTTTGGCATCATAGAAATGGCATTGCGAAAAAAGAATTTTCTGTACACACCACAGGATTATTATGATGTAATAACACAATGCAGAAAACATGACAAATTCATTTTACATGAAATGATACAAGAGAATTTCGTTTCAACAAAAAATCTTCAAAATGCGATTAAAAAAAACACTAATGGCGAACAGGTCAATTGGTTGCAAATATGTTGGTTGAGGTTTCTCAAAAGTGCACTATATACTATTTTATATAAAACATCGATGAAGGACGCAGAATTTAAAACTATAAATTTATTACCTACACGTCCTGGAAGACCGCTAAAATTTAAAAAAATCGCCCTGGCGCCTTTGTACCAAAATGCCAGGCCTATTATTTATGAAAAATATAAAGACATGAAGCAGTTATTACCCTATATACCTCCGGTGCATCATGCATATTTCGAAACACTGCCACATGCAGAGCATAAATAAATACTATCAGTATCTTGTAATTTTGACAATTAGCGTCTAAAATTAAATTTTATGTCTTATCATGCGAATTTGTAAATAAAATTGGATTAAAATGAAATATATTTTAAGTGATATTTGATTTTTCAAAATTGAAATTAAACGATTTTTACAGTTGTCTAATTTTGAAAGTGGTGTAAGTCCATTTACAGCCCATAAATATGTATTATTGTAGTCTAATTCGCCTAAAACAAATCTATATAATCAAATTAAATATTGATAAAACAATAGAAACATTGCCAGACTTCATATAATTTGCCTCTATTTTTAAATTTTCTTATATGTATACCCTTAAATATCTCGATACATGAAAAAATGGACTTACACCACTTTCAAAATAAACGGTCCAATTTTTGCCGGTCCTTTCTGAGGGGGCATCGGCGGGTGCCGCCTGGATTTCAAGATCAGGGAACACACTAGTAACTCTCAACGACCTCTTTTCCCGTCGCGCTTTGCGACAGTGGAGCTCCTTTGAGGTCCTTCAGTGAAACGTCTCCGCTCGGTCCTGCGTCAAGACGCGATGTTCTCCTCGTCCTCTCGTGCTCCTCGTCCACCTCACGCTTCAGAATTCGGCTGTTGATGATTTCCTTCCATCTCATGTCCTTCCGAAGGGTGCCTCTCGTCTTCCGAGCTGTTTTGATGGTTGTTTTCCCGGCTGCTTTCCCATTCCTCCGATAAGGCTTCCATATCGTATCGAAATAATAGAATAATAATTGCAATTAAATAAAAATAACGAAATAAATCCGACAAATAACGACCCTCTGAAGATTTCGGTACAGCCCTCGCGATTTTCGATTGGCGTGGGTTATTCTGCGCTCAGCGATCGGGAAGAGATCCGGTAGACGCCCGCAGAACGGCAACGTCACAGTATACATATAAATCAATAAATAAAAGACATTATCAATACCATTCATTATATACCTTTATAATATAGCTTGAAATATAAATTAAAATTAAAAAAATGGTAAATCTGCATAAAAGGGGACCCTCCTAGTATGATTTTGACCTTGACATATGTTATCAAGGTCATGACCCTGAACAACATACAAAAAGTTTTAGCCGTCGGTCATTATTAATTAAAAAGTTATTAACAAGAAAGGTATGAAAAATATAGCAGTTATTTTGAATATTGAGAGGCATAAACAATTAATATATATGTGGAAATAATATATATGAACGAAGAAAATCATTAGCATTGAATCGTTGATATATTGAACAGTTTTTTTGTTAAAGTAGAAAATAATTGATTGATTTAATAAAACTGCGCACATTTTATAAAAGAATTTTAATAAGAATATACGGACAAATAAATAAAATTAATAAATTAATAAATAAAATATTGTCATCTATTGTCATTTATTGTTAAACTAAAAAAAAACATTTATGTAAATATAAAATATTTTAAAAAGTGTATTTTGTTTTATTTATATATTTTGAATTTATTTTATAAAAATTGTTGCAAAAAATTATAATTAAAAATTATAAAATTTATGATTTGTAAACATCAAAATAATGTATTTTATTAATAATAAATCGAATATAAATTTATTAAATATAATATTTATTTGTTTATTTCATATTATTCTTAAAATATATTTAAAAAAATTAAAAAACATTATTTTAAGTAAAATCAATTAAATAAATTATTTTTATAAGCATATATTTATGCAAATTTTTATATATATTGTGACGTTGCCGTCCCATGCGCGTCCACCGGATCTCTCCGATCGCTGAGCGCGGAAAACGCATCCGCGCCAATCTCAAACATTAGAGCCGTACCGAAATCTCCAGAGCGGCGTTATTTGTCGGATTTATTTCATCTTTTTAATTTTATTATTATTTTCTTATTTCAATATGTAACGATGCGTCACCCCATCGTTCCCGACACGTCATCCGTCGGAAGTCTGCCGCCCGGCGAACACCAGCCGGGCAAGGGCAGAGGCGCGTAGCGCCCTATTTTTAAATAATAAACAAATAGGTCGGATATAAACAACCGACCTCCGAGCAGCGCCGAGCACTGCCGGAAAACACCAAACACCGGAGACGGCAGAAATCCCGCGCCGCTACCCCCACTCCGAGGGCGAGAGCGACGCGGATGCCGTAACTCCACGGGTATAAGAACCCGACCGATCAGGAATTCGCACCAGACCAGTAACCGAATCCGCTCGAGGAGTAAGCTCGAGACATCTCCAGATACCGCTCCGAAATCGTCGACAGACAGAGAACCGGGGGTTGACTTGTTTGCAGCCTCCGTCGAGAATTCTCGATAATCTGATCCAGAGACGACTCCCGTCCAAAGCCACCGTAAGATACAAAGAGTGAACGAGTTCGCCGCTCTTCTCGAATATTCTCGAGTAATTACGGTCCTTGTACCTGACCATCCGAACTCCGCGCACGGCGCCTCCTTCGACTCCCGTCTGGGAACACGCGCCGCGTCCTCGACACCGACGCCCGCACTAACTGCAGGCCGCCGCCCTGCAGTTCGCGCCGATCATCCGGCGACTACCTGACGCGCTTCTGTAAGTATCGCTGTGCGATATATCGAAGTCGCTCATCGCACGTCCTGTGACAACACGCGCCCGTCTTACCGCGCGCACCGCGCGCCTATCCGCACGCACCGCCAAAACACGCTCCCGGCTCACCGCGCGCGATCCGCGCCACGAAGCAAAGTACTAGCGAAACACACAAAAACCCGTCTAGCATCATAATATTACGATCATTAAAAGGCGAGCACTGCGTAAACATTGTAAATAAATAGTCAATCGGTTGTAATACCTGACCATTGCCTTCGAGAGGCAAATAAACGACGTATTTAAAATCCAACGTCTCTCACTGTGTTTCACCCCTTCACGAACCCTGATCCCGATTGCGCTGTCCGCGCGCACCACACCGCTCGTGAAACGGCCTGTTACAAATACAACACGGGAGCCTTACCGGAGGCGCGTGAAAACGGATCAAACACAACGATCACAACAACTCGGAAGACGACCTTCAGGGTCGTCGGAACGAAAGAGGAAAGGAATTATCAACTATCGAATTCGGAAGTGAGGCGAGAAGCGCAAGAGGACAAGGAGGATTCTCGCGCCGGGACACGCAAGACCGTGCGGAGACGTGCCCCGAAGAACCCCGAAGGAGCTCCATCGCCGCGAGGCACGGCGGGAAAAAAGGAGGTCAGCGAGGGACACCGTTGCGTTCCTCGCTTCCGAGATCCCGGCAGGATCCGCAGAGGCCCTTTTAAAAGGGCTCCATGAAAAATATCGTGATCGCGATCTCGGGAGTGTGCGCGTTCTCGGTACAATCATGAGCGTGACGCCGAACGGCGGCCTCGCGTGTTATCACGTGATTGGCTGTGAACACGCACCCCGATTGCGCATCCCCGGCTGGCCCGGCGTTACCGATTCTAGATCGCGACGTTCCCGGGTCAGACTGGCGCAAACGTGTGCGAAAGTAGGACGTGTTTTGTGGCGAACGAAACGAGCGTGCAAGAGCGGAGAGACTCAGGCCGAGAGAGGAGAGAGTTTGCGGATTCCCGTGGACGAGGCTGAGAGCGGAGAGCCCGCCAGACCCCGGGACTTCCAGGACGAGCGAGCTTCGATTTCGGTGAAGTTATCTCGCTTCGTATTAGCCACGCATGTTCGTGATATCGGGAGCGTGTCATTCTGCCGCCGTGGCCATAATTTAGTGTTGTATTTGCATACGAGCTCCGCTCGGAAGTTGAGCGATTATCGCGTCGTTATGGCGTAATTGTATTAGCGACACGGTCCCATCGGCAAGCGACCCGAGCCTTGAAACGTCTCGAGGATTAAGCTCACTAATTATTGCGCGTTTTATATCGTCCGTATCGTCTCTCTGGAGATCGCGGAGCAGGACTACGACGTAATATATTAGTCGCGCAATTTCTCGCCCGTCTAGCGTCTAAGTCGTGTATGTGTAAGTGTATCTCGCAATTAGGTATTCTTTGTTAATCGTCGAGTGTGAGTGTATTTCATGCGAATATTTCGATCGATTATCTTCTTTGGTGAATCATATGCGTAGGGATGAATGAGTGTTAGAATGATTTCGCGGAGAGTACGGAATATCGTTTGAGCGTTGCGAGCTAGATTTGCGCGGTGCATGCTAAGGGTGCATTGGATGCATGTGGTACTCGCACAGCATGTCAGAATAGCGAGCGAAATATTATCGATCCATGAGGGATCCGATAATCGACCCGGTATAAATTGCGTTCGGGCACAAGACCAATCGGCTCAAATTTAACGTCTTATTTTCCGTGGCGCTAAGTCGTTTCTAACACGCAAACTCGCTTCCGCGAACTTATTAACACTGAGCGTATCCCAACTTATCCTTGTTTACCATTCGGACATAGCTTTTTTAAATTAATAAAGCTGTTATTTATTTGTTATGATTAACGAAATTAATTTTTTTTACGCGTATTTGTCGCTTTATTTGTGTCGCCTCTTGCCTTCATATATCGTTTGTCCAACATCCGCCCTGCCCCTTTATCGTTAGATGAGCTAGTTAGCCCGCGACAAAATCGACTTCTTTTTTCGCGTTTTTTTGCGTCTATCTCGCGTATTTGACGAATTGATACATGCAAGACTGTATCTGGCGCCCAACTTAAATTCTTGCGAGTTTTAAGGTTTCGTCATGGCAGGCGCGGAACATCTTCCACCCCGTTCCCTTCCGGCGTGTAATCATCAGTTCCTTGTGTTTTTGATGACGATTTCCTTTTCCCGTATCTTCCGACCAACGAATCGTACTCCCGTTCGTCGGCGGAACCGAACAACCGCGCGACGGAGAGATCGCGACAGCGTACGCGCGCCGGGATCGCGAAGGGAAAAGACGTCACATAATTTATCACAAATTTTAATTTATGAATTTATAAAATAATTATTGAATATACAAATATATTTTAAAGTGATGCTATATTATTTTTTTAAATATATTTCAAGAATAATTTAAAAAAAACAAATAAACAATATATTTAATAAATTTTTATTAGATTTATAAAATACATCATTATGCTGCTTCTAAATCATAAATTTTATTGTTATCAATCTTTTTTTATAATATTATCTTTATAAAATTAATTTAGATTTTATAAATAAAATAAAATATTCTTATGTTTAATTTTAAAAATGCTAGCAGAAAAATTAATAGACTACTGTTTATACGACCAGACTGGCAATTTATTGTTTGAACCTGTGACAGTTCACCTTTCCCATACGCCACGGATCAAGCTTGCCGGTTTCCAAGATTCGGGAGAAGGGGGAAACTCTAATTCACTCGTTCAATCTTCATGTAACAACACAATTTATTCCGAACTTATAACAGTTATAATACAACGAAATAGCAAGCGCGGACAATAAAAACGGTACAGCGAACACGAATAATCTTAAGTTAACGTGATATGTACAGAATCGGTCGGTGGAGTGTATCTCGGTATGATCGGTCGGCCGGATTGTACGGAGTACCCGGCGCGTATCGGGATCTATAGTCGGTCCGGCGGTCTCGATTCACCCGGTATATCGATTCGCGAATGCTTAATCTAGCGCTGCTCTAGCAAACGGGAAATCCGGTCTAACCACGAGAAGCCCGGCCTAACTACGAGTAGCCCGTGGCCTGGTTGAGCGTGGGTATGGGGTCCGCCGTCCCAGTAACCGGGAAGCTCGGCCTAACCACGAGTCGCCCGTGGCCTGGTGTCTGCCGAAGTGATTGGTTTTAGATCTTGGTTCTGACAGGAATCAGGATCAGGAACTGGTATTGGTACGCTCGCCGGACCGCCTTATATACTCGACACAGCGTTCCCACTCACGGGATTCAACGCGTGGTGGGGCTGTCCTCTCGGTGGGGTTCGCGCCATAGGCGCGAGCGTTTAGGAACGCCATAGGCGCCATGCCTCATTTTGCGGGCGAATGGTCTGCCGGCGAGGCTGTAACGATATCGTTACAAACCAAAACCAGAACCAAAACCATATGGTCGAAACGTTGTGATAGGATAATTAAACAATAAATGCCAGTCTGGTCGTATAAACACTAGTTTATTAAAATAAAATATATAATTCTAAATATTTTGTTTGTATAAATATTTTTTTTTTAATTAATAATAAAGGATGATATTTTATTTATTAATTTCTTCGTATATTCTTATTAAAATTCTTTTATAAAATTTAAAAAATTTTTTTATATTTATTAAAATAATTATACATACACAAACACACACACACGCACATATATGTGTTTTTAAATTAGGGTATCGGGAATGTAGACAAATGGTACCTCCCCCTTTAATTATATTCAGTTTTATTTATCAATTTACATTTAGTAGTGTAATGATACCATTACCAGCCTCGCGGGCAGATCATCTGCCCGTAAAATGAGCATTGTGCCTATGACACCCTTAAACCCTAAGACCTCATATCCACGCTAAAACAGGCCACGGGCTTCTCGTGGTTATGTCGGGCTTTCCGGTTGCTAGGACGGCGTTAGATTAAGGAAGCACGTTACTGACCGAACCGATAGACCGGGTGGTTTCATCCCACCAGATCGACCGATTCGTATACCGGGTACTCCGTTAAACTGACCGACCGACCGATTCGTTAAACCGAGAGGTTATACCCCACCAACCGATCGATTCATTAAACCGAGGGGTTATATCCCACCAACGGGTCGGTTCATTTAACCGAGGGGTTATACCTCACTGGACCGATTAATATATCGTTTTGTTGTACCCAGTAGTCCATCGAAAACCGACCATTTTGTACATACGATCGGGAATAATTTAGTACGTACACCGCAGATGACTCGAACAAAAGATCGCGCTTGCTCGTGACGGCGGAATACATCATTGGCGCCTAGTCCTTTTAAGGATAAGCCGCCGAGCACTTTGCCAGTCCTTTTCAGGATACATCGCCGCACCGTGCACATTCTCACAATAACAGCCGTCACATCCGAGTCCGCCCTTTTTTGTCTATAGATACGGATTCTGCTTTTACATACAGATTCCAGCCGTCCGATTCTGTAAATATCGCGTTAGTCTAGTTATTCTGTAAGACACGAACCAGTAAAGTCTTGCATGCCACCAGTAATGCATGCTCCAGCGAACTAGTTTGTACCGCATTGCTCAGGCTGCCTGTTTTTATTGCTTTAATTGTATTATGATTTATTTAGAATACATCACAATGTTCACACTGTCCGCGCTTATTGCTTCGATTATATTATTTTCTTATTAGCATACATTGCATTGGTCACGCTGTCCATGCTTATTGTTTTGCCTGTATTATTTTTTTTCTAAGTTTTAAATAAATTGAGGTAGGCGGAGGAACCAGCACAGTAATTTAGGTGCAATTATCTAGTTTATTACAACTCTATAATATTCGTTATTACAACTCTATAATATTCGATCTTTTCGGTCCTTTCTTTGGTCCATCCTCAGAGCGAATACATAATAAAAATGGGTTAGCAAATTTTGACAAAGACGCACGTGAACGTTTTAAATAATTGGACATTTAACGCAAGACATGTCAATTAGTTAAAATGGGTTAGTCAAAAAATAAAAGAAGTTTTAAATTATAAATTATGTGGTGTGAGCGTCATCTCATAGAGCATGTCTCTCCATTGTTTGCAGGCAGTGGAAATGTGGATATAATCCGTCAATCAATCATGACGATTCTTCACTGTATGCCGTGTGCAAACATGCATATCTGAACCGTGAAGAAGATAGCATGGAATATATATTTTATAAAAGACATAGCTCTAAAGAGACACTTTAAATTCAAAAACTTACGAAGTGATTGATTGATCCCATGCATCATGGAACGTCGCATAGTAACCATTGGAAATCTTTGAATTAGTATGTTAATTAGCTCAATAAATAACAGTAAGTTCGCATTGCTAAGCTTAATTAACAAACATACTTAGTCTTAACACGTGCGCAGTATTAAATTTTAACTAATAATCGTTTGACATTTGACTGGTATCACAAGCTTTCACTGGTATCACGACTTTCTCGGGAAGATAGCTTAATTTCCTCTTACAACATCCTGTATGTCAAAAAAGAGGCACAGTTATGGATCTTATTGATAGAGCCTTTCGTCTTTCTCATCCTCAATTTCATCAAAAAAATTTTAATTTTATTATTAATATTTTACTTGATAATAACTACTCATTAGATTTCATATTTTTGACTCTTCATAACAAACTTAAATATCTATTCAACAACCATAATAAAAGCAATCGTAATTCGTCCGATGAGATTGAGGAAACAATCAAAAAAGAAAAATTTTTCACGATTCCATATGTACCATTCATTTCTGAACAATTTAGGAGCATATAACAAGAGATTTGGATGTTAGATTTTCTTATTTTAGCTTAAACAAATTACAACGTTTCATCGAAGTACATAAACAGGTACCTAAAGCATCAAGTAGCAACATTATATATAAAATAAATTGTAATAATTGCGATGCATCGTATGTTGGCCAAACAGGCAGATAATTACAAACGAGAATCAAAGAACATCGGAACCACATACGACGAAACACATCGTCACATTCCGTTATTACTGACTACAGATTACAACATAATCATGAATTTAAATGGAACGATGTTAAAATATTAGACACAGAACCAATTTATAATAAACGGCTTATAAGCAAAATGTTATTTATCAAAAGACAAAACAGCCTAAATTTACAAACCGATACCAAATGCTTACATAAGGCGTATGTCAACACAATAAACAAGCTCCCGAAAGTTTAACTTTCGATTGTACACATTGGCGTACACATCACAAACGTTATATCGATTTCGCTCACTCTTTAAATCGCTTATATCACAGTCGCTTTTTTAATACTGCGCACGTGTTACGACTAAGTATGTTTGTTAATCAAGCTTAGCAATGCGAACTTACTGTTATTTATTGAGCTAATTAACATACTAATTCAAAGATTTCCAACAGTTACTATGCGACGTTCCATGATGCGTGGGATCAATCAATCACTTTGTAAATTTTTGAATTTGAAGTGTCTCTTTAAAGCTATGTCTTTTATAAAATATATAAATATTCCATTGTGCTATCTTCTTCACGGTTCAGATATGCATGTTCACACACGGCATACAGTGAAGAATCGTCATGATTGACTGACGGATTGTATCCACATTTTCACTGCCTGCGAACAATGGAGAGACATGCTCTATGGGACGCTCACACCACATAATTTATAATTTAAAACTTCTTTTATTTTTTGACTAAGCCATTTTAACTAATTGACATGTTTTGTGTTAAATATCCAATTATTTAAAACGTTCACGTGCGTCTTTGTCAAAATTTGCTAACCCATTATTATGTATTTGCGCTGAGGATGGTCCAAAGAAAGGACCGAAACGTTTGAATATTATAAAGTTGTAATAATGAATATTATAGAGTTGTAATAAACTAGATAATTGCACCTAAATTATTGTGCTAGTTCCTCCGCCTATTTCTGTTTTGTTTTGACCAATTTGGAACCTTTATATAAACTTATTTTTTAAACAAATTGTTTTGTTACAATTATCGGAAGAGTAAATTGTAGTTTCCCCCTTCTTCCGAATCCTGAAAACCGGCGAGCCTGATCGTGGCGTACGGGAAATGTCTACAGTAGTAACATCGTAGTTTTTATAACAGAATTTATAATCATGAATTTTGTATTAGTAATATTTTTAATTTTTTAAATAGTTTATTTGGAAATTTTATAGAATGTATCATTATCCGTACATTTTGTAAAAACATATTAGAATTATCATTATTGATTTGATTTGATAACCTTCTATGGGCCGAATTTTTGTTTTAAATCCAAAAAAATTAGGGAAACAAAAAATCAGCAATTATAAACCTATATATGCAAATGAAAAAAAAAATTTCCGTTTAAACAATTTTATTGCAGTATATTCACTATGTGACTTTCAAGTCACAGCGGCCTATATTCGCACTTCTGTGTATGAAAACTTAAGCGTGGAATTCCACAAAACAGTTCGCACTTGGCGTTAAACATAAATAAACATTGCATTTGGAACATTTAATTTTCGGAACTCCTTTACATCCGGGCTTTTTGCAACGTCCTCTGTTATCCGAAAAAATTGGCCAATGTGTCACTTCATCTTTTCGCACGTTTTCTACAGGTAGCGTTGTATTTGATCTCTTTTTTCTTTTATTTTGCAATTGTTTATATACCTCATTTGAAGTAGGACGCCCTCTTTTTTTCTGGGTTCCTTTGTGTTCCTGATATAAATAAGATGCAATGTCAGTTTTAAATTTCAATAAACTACTGACGGCCGGGGCTTACAGAATGAGATAAGCAATCTGGCTTATATAAGAGCCAAGCATTGACCACCGTTAAATCTAAAAGGTGAAACATAATGCGGTGGTATCACTTCTTTGATCGAATTTTTATTCGATACAATGCTATCAACGAATCAACCAAATGTACTTCACCCATGTGTTGGTTGTATGTTTTCACTATATTTGGTCGTTGTACATCGATCATTCTGTTTATTTTTTTGTCCCACCTTTTCACTATGTCTACTGGTTCAACATTGCAAAACGTGCTCATCAAATGAACAGCCTTATTGTCGTACCACTTTACCGCATTTATGGTGACTCTGTCAATAGACATAGAAAGTATTTCATAACTTCCTCGGCCCTTAGTTTTCATGGCTTTATCGGACGAAAACTCACAGTTTTTTAGTCGGTTTGACCGCACAGTTGCAATACTCTGTATTCCTAATTTTTCTAACTCAGTTATTAAAGGCAACGTCGAAAACCAATTGTGTAAAACAAATTGTGTGAAAACAAATTTTGTAAAACAATTGCTTGGGTATAATTTTTGCCAAACGTAATAGACTACCACATTACCACTACTTCCGACATTAGGTAATTCGAGATCATGTATTACCTTGCCGGTGTAAATTTCGAAATTATATATGAGTCCTGATGAGTCGCACAGTAAAAAAGCTTTGTAGCCCCATTTTTTAGGTTTTTTGGGCATATAGTTTTTTAGCCTATGTCTTCCTTTAAACGGTATAATCTGCGTCAACACATACGTGTTCCGACATTGGAATGCGATTAAAATTTTTCACCAATTTATCCAGAATGAGTCTAATTTTTTGTAAACTATCGGTCACTTCTGCATTGTTTGTTGTATTGGCCTGTAAATTTTTACTAAAATGTATTTTTGATTTTATTTCTCTTCATCGCGTACGACTCATAGTATCGGCAACAACAGACTCTTGTCTTTGAATTCCAATGCATTTCAATTCTCGGCAATCCATAAAATGACATAAAAAAACAGTAGCCGAAGAATTGTTCGATTTCATTCACTGAAACAGCAATGGGTTTTGCTGGATCACATTGCAGTGCATACATATTAGTATAGTCAACTATATTGCTTATAATGTCCTTGTCAAATAGTTGTCGAAAATAGGTCATAGGAGAATGGGTTGCTTCAGGGACGTTAGGGCAATCTCCTTTCCAAGGGCGATAACAACAATTATTATTCGTCTGGGATAGTGGTTGCCAAACAATTTTTTGTGGTCCTACATCTTCCTCATCTGACGAGGATTGAGCACTAAATTCTTCATCACTATCAATAATATTTATTCGTCGTTGGGGAAATACTATTACATCCTCATCGAATTCGGAATCTAATAAGGAAACATTGGACCTATTACCGCTAATGCGTCTAATTGTAATTCCTCTGTTTTTTCTATGTGATTTTGTATTCATATTTTGGGTATATAATGTATAAATCTGAAAACAGAAGAAAGCACAAGCTTTATTTTAAATGTACCGAAATCTGCCATGATGGCCCACTGTGACCTCAAAGTTACAAAACTGTATCATAAAAAACAGTAACAAACTGAAAATTTAAATGCAAACAAATAGGTTGTTATTGATATACGAACCCAGAGCTATTATGTGCACTATTTTTAGTTTCGTAATCACTATCAGAAGCACAAATAATATCAATTCGATCAAATTGTTTCGCTTATATGTACCGCGGACAGTTTGCACAGCATTTACTTTGTTATTTCAGGTTGAAGAGCCTAGCAACGGTCATAAATATTGATATTGGTTGTCTTGACAACGTTATAGAATTAAGATTTATGCGCCATCTCATGAAAAAAGCCTTAATTATTTAAAATATCGATAAATTGAAATGTGACCTGAATGTTACACGGGCCCATAGAGGGATAAGATTGAATGTTTTTATTTCATATAAGTAAATTTTAAAATAAAAATGTAAAATTATGATTAAAGTTTTATTAGACATTTTTCTATACATTTGAATATTACTTATGTTTGAGAAAATAAAGAAAATAATATTTTCTTATATCTTTATTTTTTATTTTTTTTTTATTTATATATATACACAAAACTGTAATAAATTTATATATATGTTTTTATCTATTTTTATCTATATGTTTTTATCTGTTTTTATCTATATGTTTTTATCTATTTTTATATTTTTACATATATTTTTTAGATTTATAAAAAAAAATTTGTTTAAAAAGTATAATATAATAATATATAAATAAATTATTTATTGCTACTATATATACACATAGACATAAACATACAGTTTATAATGATGCACATACAACACATATAGTAACAAACAGATAGATAAACAGATAAGAATAAACAAAAAGGAAAAGCATATAAAGCAGTGATCAAAAATCGGTTCACCTACCGCAATGCAATACATTGATTGTTCGCATTAAGTAAAATTATGTTCAGAAAATTAAGAAAAAAAAAATAATTGGATCTCTTTTTATACTTTATGTTTGTTAGTGTTCAATGACGTTCTATTTTTATGTGAACAATAAATCAATTTATCATTTTACGGCTTTTATTATGTTTGTGCTGTATGTGCAGATGTGCATCATATAATCATATGTGTATATTTATCTGTATAAATAGTAATTTTTAATTTTATTTAAAAAAGATAACAATTTTATGTAGAGTTTCTTTAATAAACTTTTTTGTTTTACGTTTTATATTTTATATTTATTAAGAATTAGAAGATATAACTTGGAAAAAGATATAATTTGGAAAAAAGGACAATTTTTTATCATACTTGTAATAATGGACTTCATGAAAATGAAATTCACATATATTAATTATAATAATATATTATTAAAATTATTTTTTATATTATGATATACAGCGTGTCCGATAAGTGAGTACGTGATCAAACGAAAGATAAATTAAGTCAAACTGAAAAGATATATAAATCCTGTACCATTTTTTTCTTTAATTAATAAAGGAGTTATTATTGAATAAAGTTTGATCAATCAGTACCAATCTTTAGCCGGACGCACGTCAGTAAGTCATGTGCCTGTGTAGTTGTGCGCCGTAACGGCGGAACGTTCAACGCATACATGCGGCTCACCAACGTGTGCTCGATTAAAAATCGGCGATGATTGGCCAGACTTTACTCAAAAATAATTCCTTTATAAAGCGCTATACAAAAAAAGGTTCAGGACTTTTTGACTCAGTTTAATCCTATCTTTCATATGGTCAGACATCCTGCATAAATGAAAATATATATTAACCTTTTCATTCAGCCTTTCTTGAAGGAAACTCTGCGCCGACTGAGAGGCAAATGTATATCGTCGAATTTGCGTCCCATTGTATGGATATATTAGTTATTATAATATATATTATAATGTATATTATATATATAATATATATTAAAAATATATATTATATATACTAAAATCTTTACTTTCAATATCAATCCGTTATAACGGTCGATTTGAGCTGCTTTTTTGTTACGCGTACCGCGCGATAATGAGTATCTTCGCGCAATAGATCATTGCATGCGTTTTGCACGTGGAACTAGGCAAGTAGTATAGGGGCCACTATGATGAGACAGGCATGTCCCTTCTCTTCCTCTCTGGCGCCAGCCCCCTGCTGTGAACCCGTCACCGTTGCCCCCCTGCTCAGAAAAAAAAGAATGAGGACTCATGAACGTGCACAAGGCAATTTTTTAATTTAAAAAATTTTTTTTAAGAGTGGGGGAGTCGCGGACGTCCATGAAGCAAATTTTAAATTTATTTATTTTTTATTTTTTACCGGGCTGGAAATACTCGGGGGGCTTGAACCTTGGTCATCTACTTTTTTGGTCCGGGTCCTAGTGTGGTGGGCTAACTGAAATCTTACAAGAGTGAGAGTTAGATGGGGTATTTAGGAGAGGAGTAGATCTCTCCAACTCAGGGACCGAGCGCTCCGATTGGTTTCCTATAGTGACCGGCTGCTTGATTGGCTCCGACGAGCTGGAAAAACAAGAGAAAATAGCGTGAGAGAGAAAGTCGACAAGATGTCTGACGTGGCAACAGCCGGTTAAATATCGACCGCCGAAGAAAACAGAGTTGTCCCATTGTATTCCTCTCCTCGTTCTCCCGCCCTGAAGAAAACCGAATTATATCGCGCGACGTACGGCATCTCTCCCCTTCGACCGCCCTTATAGAAAAAACGCGCGTGTCGCTCGCTCTCTCCTATCCTTCTTGCTGAAAAAAGAAAAATCGTCTGGTGTGGAATTATCAGTTATCTAGGTATATAGAGGAAATACGAAGCGTTCATGTACGGACATGACTGTCCTGCCGGTCAAGGCATGCAACGCAGGTAGACGCGACATTATCGTTGGAGATAATACGCTAGCGGAGATTTAAAGAGCTATGGCGTCGCAAAGAACGTATCTTATTCTGATAGATAAGAACAAAATCGAAACAATTACTATCTCCGCGCAAGCAGGCATTGAAGACTCGGCGATACAAGATCAAAACGAGAAACCGAAAGAGGTAAATACTGAAGTTATCGAATATATAATACCACTCGTACGTTTGCCGTTTTTGATTCCACCGGTTCGTCCATTCGTCCGGGAGTATCCGCATCTCATAGGCATGAGGTTAGATGGGAAGTTTTTGCTGGTGAAGAATAATTTAACAACGCCTCGATGTAGGCGCAGTACGCATAAGCGTTGTTTGGGGGCGATACGAGCTTTTTTGAAATACATGTCGATCTGATTGAAGATGGAATGAAGTAAATGATTTACGGGGCCTACATTGTCCGTCGATGCGCTGCCGCCCGCACCCGTAATGTGTTCTGTGGAATCGCCTGACGTTTCTACGCGAAGACTCAGCATGGTGTGCGTGAGATCTAAATATTCTTCTCCGTGGCCGGGAATGACGAATTCTATCGGCGAGTCGTCCGAGAGAGAAGTCACGGGTTTGTAATGAATCCATTGCGAACTCTCGATACTAGTTTGCGTGGGCGGAGAAGAGATCGAGTTCATTCTTTAAACATTCGCTCGAATGCGAATGAAGAAAGGACATGTTTTTTAATTAGTGCAAATTTTTACTTTCTCGTCATTGTAATTTCAAAGATTATATTTATACGAGAGTTTAAGAAAATATGTCGGATACAATGCGCTTTTTACCGATTTACGTTTCGTGGATGTCTTAAGCCTTTTCACTGCTTTTTTCCTACCTCTCCTCTTATTGCCCACCGATCGTTTATTGTTTTTTTTCTTTCTTCGAGTCTTGATCTTCGACGAATTTTTTTTACACGCTCCGCGACGTTTACGCGATCTCGCAGATTTAGCGATGCTCGTATCGAGCCCGATGAAAGGAAACTGAGCTACATGTATTTTCGCATCCATCTTATATCCCGAATTTTTCATTAGACTTCTTATTTTTTCTTTAGCTTTTCTTTTAAGACTGTCGCGCGATTCTTCGAATCGATGTTTGGCCGCCACCTTAAACGGCATATTATTTTCAACATTGTCGATTATATTAACGCCGGCCCGTAAAGCTTCTTTCCCCACAGTCCGTACGCCTTTACTTAAATAGGGTAGTACACGTCTGAACAATCCTCCGTCTGAGAAAACTGCCGATACCATGACCGCGTTGATAGGGCGATCCAATGAAAACTCGCGGAATTCCACCACCCAAACTCCATCACCATTTTGTAATTTGTCGTGATACATCGAATAATAATCCATTAACGTTTAAAATTTTTTTCTTCATTTATCATGGATATAAAATTTTTTGTAATATCTAGTCGATACACCTAAAGTGCAATGTCACCGTTAACGTTCCAAATTCAAATGGTATACTCTGCCCCAGCTGATTTCTTATATCTATTTCGATTGTACGAAAGCACGTTTGACGCAAGGCTATGTATTGCGTGGATGAGAAATGCTTTATCTGCGTGGATGCAAACGCGTAATCGTTTCGAGCATCGTGCGTGACTATTCGCAGAAGAGGAGATTGTACATCGCCCGTAATATAAGGTTCACAAATATCGCAATAGACAAAGAATTTGTCGGGAATACCGCGCAACAAACTAGCCGGTTCGTCGGCTATTATCATGCGGCTGTATGGGAGTACAAAAAATAGCAAATAATAAATTTCATCGTAAACCCACTCGGGTAAAACGTCAGACATAACAGAACTACTTTCTAATTTAATGAGTTTCTTTGTATTTTCATGTATATCGATGCCGATTTTATTGTAAAACCATGTTGGAAATGTTTGTGGAATAGGATCGCTATCGAGCTGAACCAGATCTCTATGCTTAACACGCTCGTCAAAACCGAGTATTCGTTGAAGTTTGTTGGAGAAATTTACATAATGAGTTATATCACGTTTTTCTTCTTCACAGGAAAGTTTCATAACAATTTTACCATTAATAACGGACTCAAATTGCCAAACAATATGCGAGGCCACTGATTCAGCTGTACAATTCACAGCCTCTATAATATCTCGCACAGTCGAGTAAATACCCGAAGGTACTTGCGCTTTCATAGCGTTAATTGTCTTATCACGCTCTGGAATATCGATGAATTGTCCGCGTCCTTGATGAAAGAGATTTTGCGAGACGAGTATAACATTGAGATTCTTGTGATGACTTCCTT
This sequence comes from Cataglyphis livida, assembly GCA_039654365.1. Taxonomy (NCBI): domain Eukaryota; kingdom Metazoa; phylum Arthropoda; class Insecta; order Hymenoptera; family Formicidae; genus Cataglyphis; species Cataglyphis livida. The sequence continues at coordinate 598,425 of JBCEZV010000089.1, forward strand.
TGGTAAATAGATCTACGATAGCGTTGCACGACGATGATTCTCTCATAAAAACGTCAATTATTAATTTTGGCGAGAGCTGATCGTTGGAATAATCTTTCGGACGCGGTAACCCTTCGCGAAATTCAATTATATTTTTCTTTGATTTTATCAAAACATTATTAACATAATCCGTCTTTCGTGCTCTTTGCTCCTCCTCTTCTTTTGCTTCACTTGCGTCGTACTGTAAACACTGATACGTATCTTGCCACTCTGCGTAATAAAATAAAATTCTCTTAAATCTAACATCAGACATGGCGGATAAATATTAAAGAAACGTTTTTACGAAAATTGTTTTTCCACATCCCGTGGGTCCGCAGACGATCGACGTCCATGGATGTTTCCATCGTGCATTTTACGAAATGAACGATTTGGCATTTGCGCACGCTTTCATAAATATAAAAAAGTAGCCGATAATACTTAATGATACGTAAAAAATATGTACATTCAAATATTGCTTTAATATTGCTCGTGTATCTGAGGAATAATAAGCTTATCCGCGCTCCGGGAACACCACCGCGGCGACCGCATGCTCGCGCTAGCATTTCTGGTCGGCGCACGGACGAAAAGTACCGCGGCCAATTAGCTGATAAGCAGCCGCAAAATCGACGCGAGTAAGCGTATTCGCGGAAGTGAGCTCGCGTCAGCGTTTTTTGAGCACCGCGGTTTACGAGCTTATATGCGGTGCTCTATGCATGCTTATGCTAAAAATAAGATGTTTGTCTAACGCGTGGCTATCGTATAATATTACTATGCGATAAAATTTTTTATGTTAATAGTAAAAAAGCGAGGAAGAAGGGTGATTGATAGGAAAGAAGTGAGGTAAAAAAAAATATATTGAAGTTTTTTAAAGTTAAAATGTTCTATTTATTAAAAATAAAAATTTTTTTTTTTATAAAATTAACAATTGTGCTTTAGTAAAATTATACGTACAATTTCATTAAAACCTAGCAAAAGCAATTCTTCGAATACAATATTAAAATGTACGTCTAAAAATGGTAAATTATTTATTTGTGTTCGTACATCGCGCTCGATTTCTTCAAAATTATCTCTAATTGTAAGTTTTATAATTGCGTAATCTATATAAGACGAAGGAAGTTTTAATTCTATTTTGTTAATCAGGTATTTTTGGAGCACGCGTTGACGGTGTCGGTAATGGGAATTAACCGAGTCAAATGAGCGTCCACACATCTTGCGATATCTTCCAGGCCGACAAAAGTAGCTTTCTGCATCACAATGGCGACATTGTACGTTTTTTGCTTCTTCAACTGATTGCTCTTCCGCTCATTATTATTCGCCGGTTGTCCCGCATTTTTTTTATAACTCACTATCACTGCCCTTGTTCCGTAAGTGATTGTGAAGCCGATGGAAATGTTGTTAATAATAATCGGACTTGGTTTGGATTTTTGATTCTCGCACAAATACTGCTTTATCTGCTCCATGCTGATTTGAAATTGCTGCCAGGTGTCGGTGTCGAGATATTTATTTGTTAATTTTACAATCGGTACAAAGCAATTTTCGCTCGTCGCCTGCAATCCCACGTGAATCTTCTTAGTATATGATGCATTGAGCTCATACGTCGTCGATAATAATAAATATCAATGATCATTTCTTCTATCGATGACAATCTTGAGGTCCGATTTGTTAATATCACAAACGTGAGTAAATTTAAAAAAATTGGTTAGATTTTTCCGATCACTGGATCCTTTTTTCGTAGCGGCCATTTTTTATCACTTTTTTACTGAGAACTAGCTGAACACTGGTCGCAACAACGACGAATACTTGTAGCCCGGAAGCCAAAATAAAGATTTTCTACGAGCAAACTCAAATGAATAAAGTTCCACGTTTTCTCGTGTTGCTTATATACCAAAATATAAGGAAAAGAGGAGGAAAAATATGCAGCTAAATAATTGAAAAAACATGATTCTACAAGTTCAAACTTGTTCAGCAAATTAAACCTCACACGAAAAAAATTTAGAAACTTCTAGTGATTAGATAGGTTACAAGGAAAAATTTCGTAAATACAGTTGTAATAAGTTATAAAACGTAAATAAAAATTTATTACTCGTAGAATGAATTTTTATATCGTAAAAAATTTTTATTTTACATAACTTTGTTTCTTCTACGAAAATATAAAAAAGTTTTTGTGACAAAGCCATTACTGAAGCAGCAGTATAATAAAAAATGCCTGCACAATAAAATTAAAATAAAAAAATAACACCTGTGAATAACGTAATTAAAAAAATATCTTTGTTCATATAATTTTTTCAAAGAAAGCGCAATTTTTCAACGCTTTTTGATTTTTCTGAAAGCTATTCTATGGGAGAAAGAGAGAGGTTTTTCAGAAGCGCCCGCTCATGGGCGTTTCTTTTTTCGAAAAAGAGGGGATATGCGTGTAAATAAATAATTCTTCGAGACAGGGTAGAAAAAATTATTTCGGAGTTCTCCAGCGTTTGAATCTGCGTGTATTGCCGTGTAAAAAGCGTCATTGTATATTATTCGTGAAAATATATATCACAAAAGTGCGATTCTAAAAATGTCGGAGCTTAAAAATATATTACGCAAGTGTATAATTATAGGAGCGAATTTGTCACCCACGATAAACAGCGAACGATATTTATCCTCATTGTCGGATGAATCGCCGGAAATTAATTACGCGGTTTTCCGATCTTTTGCGTGCGCCTGCTCGGACATTGTACTATCAACATTGTACAAATTAGGTTATTTTAACGATTTCGACGAACTGTTACATATCGCGGGTGAAATACTGGAAATGCGCGAGGCGTTTAAACATGAGGAGGAAGATGCAGGCTTATAAGTTTCCTGTTAGTGTAGCATCGTGGAAATCGTTTAACACAGGTGAGCAAAATGTTTTATTACTTACTACAGTACAATTGTAAGGTAAGCGAATATATGAGTTGATGATAAAATTTTCAAATTTATCATATTTATAGAACACTCAAGCGAGTACAAGCGCACAAGAGGAGAGCTCAAGCTCGGACGCAGAAACGTAAGGCCGAAGAAGAGCTTGAAATGAAGTCTTCGTATAAGTTATTTAAAAAATAAAATATTAATTTTTAAAGACTTTTAACAAGAATAATGACGAAATTTTAAGAAAAATAATAATTTAGGTATAATTTTTATTTTATTTATAATTATTTCTTTTGCTTCGACAATGCAGAGAGGCGGTGGTAGTCAAAAGAAAAAAATACCGGCCGCAGAACATGTGATGCAGACTCGAAATAATGAGGAAAGAAGCGAAGAAAACGAATCAGAAAATCGTGCCGCTAATCCCTCGCCGGTGACGGAGGAGATTAAAGAGGAGAAAGAAGTGGAGATACCGCACCAACGACAACAGCAACAACAAGTTGGCAATAATTTTAGTAACATTAATTTATTAGCGGAAAATACGCGGCAATTTAGGAGATTCGGAATAATGGGGAGAGAAGCGAGTTTCGCGATACGATCGTTACATGGCGATACAAATATTTACAGAGCATTAGAAAATGCATTTCGCAAAATTCACGCGTATGTGTTAAATACATGTTAACCAGGCGATTATGTGAAGCTGTTCTTTCATTCGTCAAATTTAGCTCATGGATCCGCGGGTATATCGTTTCGCCCTGCGCGTGACTTAACATACAAGGATATTTGGAGAGTCGTAAGTTCGGTAACGCAGAGTGCCGGGGGCACTCTCGATATCGCGGAACGTTTCGATATTCGCGTTTTCAATTCGGTTCCTTCAAGTCGTGATCGCGTTAAATTAACTCGCGAGGACGTTGCAAAGCGCTCGATAATAACAATTAATAATGCGGATGATTTATGTTTTCCACGTTCACTCGTAGTAGCTCGAGTTTATTGCAAACGCGGTAATTTATGCATGGGCAATTTGCATGAAAAATGGAATAATATAAGACATCCACATTCTTCGCTTCAGCGTGAGCTGGCGATATAATTAGTTAGGAATACTGGTGTTACAATAACTAAAGAGGGTTGCGGAATTGCAGAAATCGAGCGCTTTCAACGCTATCTTGCAGTTGATAAC
>JBCEZV010000089.1:625217-638712 GCA_039654365.1 Cataglyphis livida
TATGTTGTAATAAAAAATATTTGTGCAATATAGATTTTTATATGATAGATTTTTGTGCAATATAGATTTGAATATTTCTTCACACTCAAATTTTATAAAGATATATAGACAGCGCAATATATATTTTTTTATATAATAAAATTATATACTATTTTCATAATATATGTCTACTTTACAAATGTTTGTATATGGAAGTACATATCTCATCAATTCTAAAATTTCTCTTTTATAATTTCCGTTCTGAAATTTGATGACATTTAAAACAAACGCGAGATATTTTCTTTTATTAGCAATTTCAAAAAAGATTTTCGAATCAAACTTTTTCTTCGGAATAGTGAGCTTTCGTTAGAAATAATCGCAAAATTGGTTTTTTCTCAATATTTGCAAAGAAGCTTTTACTATTTTTGTACAGTATATTTTTTTCGATATCTGTTTACCTTCAATCTGCATAACATTAAATAATTCGCGTCGAGTTTGAATATCGCGTGAATAACATAAATGTATGAAAATTGCTTGAGAATTGCGCGAAACGTTCTTTCGTATTTCCCGAGAAACACTCATCGCGTAAACTTTTATCGCCGAAGTAAAACACAACGCGCAAAGAACTGTGTATCGCGATTTTCTTTCCTCGAGCAATTTTCAAATTACACAAAAAAGTGCGACTCCCATCTCGTAATTCGCCGCGGAATATGTTCAAATTCGCGCCGAGAGAAAGACGCAGGGCGTCTGTCTCTTCTCTCTCTCTCTCTCTATCTCTCTCTCCTTTCGGGGATAAAATTTCGAGGATACCTTTTAGGTTTCGGGACGATTCGCGCGTTTTATAGGAAACGGTCTCTTTTTTTATCAGAAACATCAGCCGACGGAAGGTGTCGAGTCAGCGAGTTTGCCGTCCATTCCCGATCCCGCTGGATCACGACGCACCGTCCTGCGAGAGATCGCAGACGAAAGAAGGGTTGCAGGTTCAGAAGGTGGCGGACAATTGTCTCCCTTTATCCGAAGGTCATCTCTTTATGTCCGTCGTAAACGTTAGAGTCGAGAGCGCTACTTCCTTTCTTCGTTGTAATAGAAAGAAAGATCCGAAGAGACGATCTCCGAGATCCCCAATCATTACAATACACCGTGACTTTTATAATTTGGAAGAGTCATTGAGCCACGGCTCTATACGTCGCGTGTTCTACGTCATCGAGTTTACTTTTACGATGATAAAATCGAGCTCGCGAAATGAATCTATGGTACCATAAAAGCGCTGATCGCATACATCGCTGGAAAATATGAAACGTATAGCCGTTCGCAACATCGGTTTCATTCATCGGTAACGCGCGCTGTGTTTGGAAACCATTAAAATTGCTCGCTTTGCTCTAGAATAGCGTTTGATAAAACAAAAATGTAGTTTATCTTCTAAAATACCTCTCTTTTGAAAGAAAAAAAGTTAGGCTACTTATATTTTTTTTTCTACAATATTGTTTCTATACAATCTAAAATATGAAAGATGCTTTGTGTATTATTGTTCCATCGCAAGAGAAAACATATCATTAAAAATTCGATGAATTTAATTTTATGAAAAACAATTCGAATTTTTTATAATCCTTTGTAACTAAAATATTACTTTTATAAATATATAACTGATATACATTTAATAATTATCTTTAGCGTGAATTACAATGGAATTCGCAATACGCTATCTCATTCTCGATATATTTTTCATTAAGCAATATAAGACAAAGCTAAAACTGTGTGGCATTTAATATGTAATATATAATTATAAAAAACAAATAAAGTTATATACAAATTCTTAATTTTTGCGCACATTAATATATTGTTGTTTTAAGATTTCTATTACTTATATGTTTGAAGGAATTTCAAAAACAGAGGTATCGTTAACTTTATCTGTAGCTATCCCTTTTCCTTCTTCACTGATTATTGCGTTCGAGTTACACATAAGGAATCCCACATATACACACCGTGAGCAAGCGGCCCATAAATCATCGTGACACGCGCATAAACGTTTCTTACCGTCCACACCCGGGAAACGTAATAATTTGGAAACTAATGGCCAGTAGATTGCTCGGACCATCGGACGGATGTATGCGCGTAGAATCACTACGGTGGATTTTCATCCCCAATGCGCAAAGGATATACCGAGAAAGGAACGGGGATCCATCAATCTGGGACGGCGCACTGCGAATTCGGTTGTCATCCATGGGTAAAGATGACTGATGGGGATCAGTCAGAGACGCGCTAATGACACGGACTTGCCGCTCCCTGACTGCAAAACATCCGCGATAATGGATATCGTGTTACTAGCGCTCGGACGTTCAACTGATTATGAGAGTGAAATGTTGTTGGCGAAATTGTAAAATTCTTACTGAGATTCTCCAAGATTATATCATACGCGACAAATATTACGGTTATGACAAAATATATCCCATCTGTGACATAAATGTGTTTCTTTTCTTTCCATCTGTTACATAAATGTGTTTCTTCGAAATTCACGAGCAATAGAATTCAAATTGAAGAAAAATTATATAAAATTAGAATAAAATTATCATATTTTGTACAGTCATATTATTTCAATATTATCTAATAATTTACGTTTAATATTTTTCAAAGTAAAATTAACAATTTATAATTATAAATTGTTAATTTTACTTCAAAAAATATTAACCTAATTCTCTTTTAAATTAACTCTTCTTTTCTCTTTTTTTCATACTTGAGCTTCGTTTATACATATATAGTTTCCATTTTTTTATATAATAAATTTTTTTATATAATAAAATGAATATTTTTTTTTTTTAAGAATACACGATATAATATAATTAATAAGAAAAACCATGGTGTATACATGATACATATTACATTGGTATTATTGAAAGCTAAATAAGGTATTTTATAATATTAGCATTATTATCATAATAAATAGAACCCATTCATTGCATACACATATTGACATGTTCACAGCAGATTTCGTTATATAATTTAATTCTGAAATAATAGAGAAATGTATAACAAAAACATATAAAATACAATTAATATACGTTATCGATTATTATTAATTTATATAATAATAATTATGAAACACATCTTACACATACACACACACACACACATATATATATGTATATAGTTATACATACATTATTTGTTAAAGTTAATTATTTATTAATCATAATAAATAATTTCTTAATATTGATTGTGATTTAGAAAGCAAATTCGGTGAAACGTCTCGCACCACTATTTTTCTGTTCGCATGTCATCGCGTGAATGATAACAGAGCTGAGGCACGTAAATAATAGCGCGCTAATGTTTATCAAGATTTATCAAGACTGAATATCATATTAAGTATTGCTAATTCACTGTCAAAATATTTTACATACTATTACATATATGCAAAATCTTACATTAATTTTACTAAGTTAATTTCACATATTGCTTGTCAGCATTTAGTTTAGCAGTGCCAAGTTTTTTTAATTAAATTTTTTCATTTGTTTTGTTTGTATTTATTTTTAATGTTTTTATATTAATTTTTAAATTTTAATGTTTTTATTAATTTTTTATTTTTTGTGTTTTGTATTATTAGATATATCCTTTTTTTAATATTGGAAATAAATAAATTTTATATATACATATACTAATAATAAATTTTTATTTAGATAGTGCAACTACTTTTTAATATCATTATTTCTATAAGAAATTAAGACAGCTATTTTATACAACCATTTTTGATTAAAATATTGATATAACTTTCTTTTGATTAGTGCAATTTTTTGATATCATTATTTTTGTGAGATACATTTGTAGTATATCCCACATATATTACTAAATATATTCTATATTCTATATCTTCATATTATTCTAAGTATATTCCAAAATTAAAATTAAACTACGTTATCTTTAGAAACATTTTTGCTGCTTTTTGAGAATGGGATCGTGGAGATTACGAAAGTGTTGTCTGTACTGTGGTGTTAAAGAAATTTGATTTCCAAAAAGCATTGACTCTCCAAAAAGTCGCGACGATCTTAAGGACCTCTTTGATCTATCAGAATCAATCAATCGCGGAAGAAGACGTAATATTTAATTGGCAAATCGGCCATTATCTTTATCTCAGCCGCGATTTAACGCGGTTAACTCAGGCGTTTTAACGTTGCCTCTCCATTAATATATTAAATTTATTAATATATAAATATTTATATAATCAAGAGACATGGTAGTGTCTCGTGCCAAATTCATGCGAGCAGCGAGGCATTCCGAGTATCTATACGCGAATCGGCCAGTTCGGCCAGTTACGATTATCTTAGATTATCGAATTCTTTATAACAGCTGAACGGATCGATTTTTCGTAGCTTTTAATCGATAGATCTGGATTGAATTATACAGGGTGTCCGATAATAATTGCCCCACCGGAAATGTGCAGAGTAAATTAAACTGAATGGAAAAGTCCTGTACCATTTTGCGATTTTCGCAATAATTATTGAAAAATTAATTAAAAAAGATCGGTCAATGCACACGAATATTTAGCGCGCTGCGAAAAAGGACGGCCCTCACGGCATCGCGGTTAGGCGCGCCGCGAAGTGAAGGAGGGGCGAGAGGAGTGAATAGCAATGTTTACATACGAGCGTCGCAAAATGAATTCTTATAAATAGAAAATATTATTATGCTATATATCATTTCCACACCACCTTACGGTAGATAGATATGGCGCATTTTTTTAAAGTGGTATCCCCAATAGGTTTAATCCACTATCATATTTAATGTAATAATTGTTTGAAGTACCTTCCTCCTTCACATACACAGAATTCAGCGCTTCGAACAATATTACGTGTTGCGCGATACGCCATTTTCTGGGTGATAGTATTAAAAGCTGCGAGAATCGCTTCTTGTGCTTCAACTTCTGTACCATCACGCCTGTGCTCGACTAAATTTTTAATATGACCCCATACAAAATACTCGAACACATTCAGATCTGACGATCGCAGTGACAAACGATTGGACCACCTCAATCCATCCATCTATTTGGATAATGCGCATTTAAAAATTCGCGTAGTTCACGCGAAAAATGCGCAGGAGCCCCGTCTTGTTGGTAAATGAGTTCTGTTCTTAGACGAAGAGGAATATTCTCGAGCTAGTAAATCATTTTGAAGAAAATTTAAGTATATTTCTCCATTTAAGAGTGGCGGTAGGAAGTAAGGACCAATCTAAAAATCACCGAGATAAAGTGATTCGTTAAAGCTGCAAAAGAAAATTCCTTAATTTAAATAAATTTATTATTTACGATTCGATTCGCTGTTCCCGCTCTTACGTTTATTGTCCACCGATATTGAAATGCACGTTACCGAAGAGCGTGATACGGATGCAATCCGTTCTGCTCTAAAATATAGTGCACTACTTATCGCGAGAGACCGCTACTTATCTCTCTCTTTGTTGACGGGTGAGTTGATGTGTAGACGCGTATTCTTGTAGCTCTATTTTTGTGCGCCAATTTCTGCCGCTTTTTGCTCTTCAAGGCATTAATTTTTTTTTAGAATTTGTCAAGGGTTTCTTCTACTTGACTTTTTGATACACGCAGTTTCGGTACTGGTCAATTTACTGGGCTGTTGCACCGTTTCTGGGATTATCGATTGGATTCTTCTTGGAATGAATCTTACCGTGGGTATTTTTCGACTTACGCGTATTTTTGTTTAGGCGTGAGGGATGGATGCCGGCGCTAGTGGGCAGGTTGACATTGGCGTAGGAAGAAAGGGACTTACAAGACAGTCTTCGAGCACTATTAAATCATTAAGATATGCCAGAGAGAGCAAATATTCGATGCAATGAACACCTTGAGAGTAAATGCACTTAGGGCTACGGTAAATAGACATACTGAAGCTGTGTCTAAGCTGCTTTGTCCAGTAAGAAAACGCTGAAAAAAAGAGGAATTATTGAGTCTGCTTTTCGTGCAGAGATGCTTTTATGGAGGTGCCCACGGTTTTGACCAGTTTAATTGATGGAGGTGCTAGATGACTTTAATAAAAAAGTAATAAATAATGTGAGGAGTAACATTATTTTTGCAGAAGCTTCAAGTGAGAAGAGCAAATCGTATGCGTCTGTAGTTGGAGCTTCAGGATCTGAGGTACGTGTCTCGCAGGGTCCGATGATGGAAGCGTCTGACACCACTAGTTTTCTGGTCGTGCCGAGTGAGAATAAGAGGGATAAATACGTCTCACCTCAGGTCACTAAAGATACCTTTTGCAGGATTTTAAAACCGGCTAACTGTGGTTTAAAGATCAGGAGCATATCTTATGCACGAAATAATGGCGTCAGGATTGAGGCATTCTCTCATAACATTGAGAAGATCAAGGCTCATCCTGGACTTGCGGGAGTTGGATTGATGGTGCGTGAAAACATGAAATTGAATCCTGCTTATTATACATGGAGTTCCTGCTGATATGTCGGCTAAAGAGATTGAGGATGAGCTTCTGGCTCAGAACCTGAGTAATGTATCTGCGAATGACGTGAAGATTGTTTATATTTTTATGCCAAAACAAGGCGCATTATTAGCTGCATACTGGAGGTCACACCAGCAGTATGCAGAACCTTACTCGGAAGTGGACGGATCTACCTGCACTACTCTGCCTGCTCATTTGCGGATCATGTGAGAATATGCAGTGTTATAGATGTGTCTCGTTTGGTCATATTGCAAAAGATTGCAAAGGTAAATCTTCTTGCAGACATTGTGCTGGGGCTCATAAGATGAAGAATTCCAGGAATAGAGATCAACCACCTAAGTATCTGAACTATGAGCGTCAACATGTATCTTATGGTGACTTGGCTCATTCCGCTATGGACGCTGCAAAATGTTCGGTACTGGATAGAAGAGTTAAGGATAAAATAGCCAACATCAGCTATGAATGATATAGCAAATGACTTTGAGTACCTTAAATTTGCCATGTCAATTGCCAATCGCTCTTTGCGCATCTAGATGAGTTTCGGCACTACTTCTGCAGTGCTGACTTTCACATCATCTGTATGTCGGAAACATGGCTTCGGCCAGCTATTACCGATGCTAGAATCAGACTGCCTGAATATTTTCTCTTTAGGTGCGATAGAGTTGGAAGATCCGGAAATAGAGTGGCATTTTATTTGGCAGATCATTTTCGCGCCTCCATTCTTTGTTGCGCTGGGTCTGTTACGGGTAAACCAGAATTTATTATGACGGAGATCATATTTAACAATAGATTTAAACTCTTGCTAGCGGTGGTATATCGACCCTTGAATTCAGGTTATCTGAACAAGTTTTTCCAGTCATTTTTGGAATTCCAGGTAAACTAAAGGCACTCAGTCATCCTAGAAAACTTCAATGCTGACATGAATCAAAACACTTTTGAGGAGCCAGCAGCTCCTTTATCTTTGAGTCGAGCTTATATCTGGTCGCGTTCATGTCTATTCATCACCTGAGGAACTCCAGCACGCTGTTAGATCTGTGCATTATCGATGACAGGGATAAGCTCAAGGAATTTGGTCAGCGTGGAATAGCATTTCTATCAGCACATAATCTTATCTTTATAAGATACGGGATTAAACTGTAGTCATGGGAGGCTTGAGATCTTCAGAAAATCGTCAGAAGAACGCAGGCATAAAAATTACGTATTTTATGATTGATACCAAATATTGAGCAACAAGGCACAAAATTTATGCGTTCTGCAAAGCGCGAGTATTATATCAACATCTTCAATCAGGAGGGCAAAGCATCTGAGATCTGGAGCAGACTGAGACATTTAGATCTTATTAAGGCCAGGGATACTGTAGGGCATCTTTCGCATTCTGTTGAAGAGCTTAATGCATTCTTTGGACATAATGTGGAGCATGCTGATTATATGGTTCTCTGGAGAATATGCTTGCGAAGGATTTTGATAACAGGAACTTTCACTGGAATTATGTAATGGCGCGGGATGTTGTGAAAATGATTTCCAGAGTCAAATCAAATGCAGTTGAAGGGGATGACATCTCTTTGAGATTGTTGAAACTGACAATCCACTGTATACTACCTATTTTGGAGCATCTATTCAATTTCTTCTTGATGAATGGTGTGTTTCCTATGAAGTGAAAAGCGGCTCTTATCTGTCCGGTTCCTAAAGTCAAAAATCCTAAATTGATGCAACATTTGACCAATATCTATATTTTGTCTAAGGCGTTGCCTTAGTTTGCGCGCAGATTCGTATCTATCTTGAGGACTCTAACTTATACGATCCATGTCAGTTTGCTTATAGGAACAACCACTTTATGCAAACTTATCTGATTAGGATGCTGGACGAGATGAGACACGCGGCTGACCGTAGGATGGTCACTATGTCTGTTTTCTTCGACTTTTCGAAGGCTTTTGATAGAGTGGATCTTTTTCTGCTAATCGAGAAATTGAAGAGCTTTAACTTTTCTAAGAGTATCCTGCGTTGAATACACTCTTATTTGACTGAGCGGACTAAGGCAGTTAAAGATAGAGGGTTCTATCTTGTCTCCATCTCTCGTCAGGGTTGGAGTGCCTCAATGCTCTGTTTTGAGACCCTTGCTTTTCATTCTATATTTAGCTGATTTTGGTCTTATGGTCAAGCACTGCAAGTACAATTTTTATGCTGACGATCTTTAAGCCTACATTCATTGTGAACAAAGAGATTTATCTGACACTATCCGGAAGGTGAACGAGGACATTGATGCTATTCTGGATTGGTCTATTACTAACAGACTCATCTTAAACTCAGATAAGATTCAGGCTATAATGGGAATATCGAGATTTGTCAAAACCATTGATCTGAGTACACTTCCTGAGATAAAAGTGGATGGGTCCATGATTCAATATTCTACATCTATTAAATATTTTGGTGTCCCGATCATGAATACTTTACCTTGAGAGAAGCAGGTTACTAATATGATAAACAGGATCCATTCAGCTCTATATCAATTAAAACTCTGCGGGCACCTATTGCCGGAAACTCTTAAATCTAAGCTCGTTATTTCACTGATCCACATGTTGATTATTACTGTGCAGCTTATACGGACATGACAACCGAACATAATCTGAGACTTCATAGAGCAGTGAATGCTTGTATCAGATTTATCTTTAACGTGAGAACATTACTAATGAGCACATTACGCCTTATTATGTAAGGCTGCGTTGGCTTAAGGTTGATGCTAGAAGAGCTTACTTTGTTGGATGCCTATTGTATAAGATATTAGAAACTAAACAACCAAGCCTTCTACACTCCAATTTCAACTGTAGGATCACAACAACGGGTCATGCCACTAGAGCTCCGAGGGATATGCTATTTTAGCCACAATGTAAAACTAAATTGTATGATTGGTCTTTTAGACCGTTCACAGTTCACATCGGTTAGGTTTTGGAATGGTCTCCTTCAGTCTATTCGGAGTGCGACGACACTGGCGGATTTTAAACAAAGACTTTATTCACATTTGCTCGTCTGCTTCTTCATGATTGGGATATAAATAAGAATGTTTCTTCAATGCTCAGTATACTCTTGCATCTCTCTCTGGAATGTCTTAAGATTGAAGATTATCAACCGTAAGCGTAACACATTACTCAATAAGTCTCCGGTCTAACTAAGAAAAACAAATTTTTTTTTAGAAATTACGTGGGTCTGTAACAATGTTGCCATTATGTGTCAAATCGGGGACTTATTGAGTGATGTGTTACATATTTACACATAAGCATTCTTTGCGTGTTTAAGCATATTGCGCACACATTGTTACTTTTTTTGTATTTTTTTTAATGTGCTATTATTTATAGCGCTTGAGGGGATTTTGTCCCAGAGCACTTAATAAATGAAGCTTTCTCTCTCTCTCTCCCTTCTCTCCCTCACTCCCTCCCACTCTGCTTCTCTCTCTCCTTCTCTGCCTCTCTTTCTCTCTCTCTTTCTCTTAATCTCTCGCTCTTTATCTTTGCGTCGCGATACTACTGCTAACTGCGTCGCTTGAAACAAATCATATACATATGTACGCACACATTATGTCTCAAGACGTATTTGCATATTAAGCCAATAATCATATGTGAGCGCTGCAAATGCGCCTTGAGGGCGCAAAATTGCTTTACATGTGTGCGTACGTGTGATCTGAAATTGATGAAAAACGAAAAATGTCACAAGTCTCATATACGATCATTATTTCTCGAGATTGACTGCACCAATCTTATCCGAACTGGTCGAATCAAAAGCTTGTATTCACATTTTATGATAAAAGTGCCTTTAGAGTTTCGATTAACCGCTTCAGTTCTTAAATATTTTAATTGAAAGTTTACAAGACCTAAAATTCCGGATAAGCTATTCGGTAGCGCTACGCCCCTGTATAGGCAAACAGTTTCACAAGCTAGAAAGTATTTTTCTTATGTACTTGGCGTCGCGACGCTACCGCGTCGCTTGATAGTATTAGTACATATAAGTGTAAGACATGTGTTAGATACAAGAGTTAGTTATTAAGATATTTATGTTTATTGTAAGAGAAGATTATTTTCTTATCTTATATATGTTTATATCTTTTGTTTGTGTTTATTTAGAGTGATATAGATTTATGTTAATATTAAGTTTATATTCGCTCGCATAAGTACTGCTGCTGCTATTTTTAAGTATGCTGTGCGTGCATAGAAGCGATCTCTCTCTCGAGAGAGAGACTAAGTATAGAGAAAAGACAATCACTCCTTGTATTATAAAAAGCATTGTTCTTTGTCTTAATTGAGTGTTTTCTTAATTCCATTTTGATTAAATTATTCATGCCTATCCTTACAGATTCAGAAGTAAGATTCGGGCAAACTGTGAAAATATTATAACGTGTCTTCTAGAGAACGTTTTCAGTTGAAAAACACGGCGCTAATCTATAAATCGACAACATGGATCTTAACGATTTCATCGTCGTGCAATTAAAGGTGGCTTTGCGTTACTTCAAATTATCAGTCTCCGGAAGCAAAGCAGAAATGATTACTAGATTGCGATTAAGAGATCCCGAAGGAGAACAAACAAGAAAAATTATTGAAAAAGAAGAAGATACGACCACTGTATCTGAAGAAGAATTCAAGAAAGAATTCAACAAAGAATCGGAGGAACAGAATATGCCTCAAAATTCGATAAGAAAAGATTTATTGCGAAGGGAAAGAGAACTAGATAAAAAGGAGCTTGAATTAATGTGGAAAATGAAATTCTTAGAAATATGTCCTTTGCTACATCAATAGCCCCTGAACAATATGCTCGTCAAAATAATAAGCGATTTGCTTAATGAATTCGATGGAACTAATAATACTTATTCTATATGAGAAAAACAAATTAGATTGCTACGTAATACTTATAATTTAAACGATAATTCAATGCAAATTCTTATCGGGGCAAAATTAAAAGGCAGAGCGTTCCATTCAAGGGCCGAACATAATGAAATGCATTGTGAAGAACTTTTACTTGAGTTAAAAAATATGTTTGATCATCACTCAAGTTGACTGTCTTTAAGAAGAGCATTTGAAAACAGGACATGGAAAGCAGGAGAAACATTCAGTAATTACTACCACGAAAAAATTATAATGGCTAATCAGGTACCTATTATAAAAAAAGAATTAATTGATTACTTGCTAGAAGGAATACCTGATTACGTGATCAAGCCAGGATGTAACAATTTGAATCAGTCTCATCATTATTAGAAGCTTTTAGAAATATTAATTTGAAATCTGATACAAGGAAAATTACGAATGCTCAAACTAAAACCGAAATGCCAGTTAGTATAGCACCCAAGCCAATTCGATGCTACAACTGCAATTTGGAGGGACACATATCTTCTGCTTGTCATAACCCAAGAAGAAAAAAGAGCTCCTGTTTTACTTGCGGTTCTTTGGATCATTTGTATCAAAACTGCCCATATAAACAATCTGTTATCCCGAAAACTATTTCTAACCAGCCAAAATCAATTAATAAAACAACAACAGCTTTAATAGAATTACCGGAAAAAAAATTGACATCCAAAATACGAACCAACAATTCTGGTAATGAACAGCTTATGCTTACGGATTTTAAACCATTGGACAAAACTATTAGGGACAATTGCGTTCTAGTAACAGAAGCGAGTGAAAATCAATATTATGTCAAAGCCCTCATAGATTCAGGTAGCGCAATTAATCTTATGACTGAGGGTACGTATCTTAAATTTTTTAATAATTGTAATCTCTTAAAAGAAGCAGATAACACTAGTTATGACGGAGTTAATAAATCTCCGTTAATTATTTATGGTTATATCACTTCTAACATACGATTGAAATTATTAGCTAATCATATATTTATTACTAGATTTACTGTAGTACTTAATAGCACAATGACTTATGATATGTTACTGAGCCGTGAATTTATAAACCAACCTGGAATGACTGTTATGTTAGGTAAAACGCTCGAATTAAAGTATGATGAAATAACCATGAACTGCATATAGAACCTATGGAAAACGATTATTTAGATATGGTACGTAATAATTTGGACGCAAATCAATTCCTTTTGGAATCAAAAATAACTTACTCACATTATTAAATAAGTATATTAATGCTGAAAATAAAAGTTATGACATTGATTACAAATTTAATATTCAATTAATAGAAGGTAGAAAACCATTTTATTATACGCCTAGATGATTATCATGGTCTGAGAAAGGTGAAGTTCGGCGAATTATTAATGATTTGCTAGAAAGAAAAATCATCAGACTCAGTGCTTCAAATTTTAGTAGTCCTATAGTTTTAACTAAAAAGAAAAATAGTATTTTTATATTATGCAATAACTATAGATCTCTAAATAAAATTTCTAAAAAATAGATATCCTTTTCCTCTAATAGACGATCAAATTGATTGATTAGCAAACAGTTGTTATTTCACTAGCCTAGATCTTCGAAATGAATTTCATCAAATAACAGTTGACGAAAATTTAATTAAATTTACTTTTTTTGTCACATCAGAAGAACAATACGAATATTTAAATATTGCCATTTGGATTAGCTAATGCCCCAGCAGCTTTTCAACGGTATGTAAATACCATATTTCGACCATTATTAGAAAAGGAAAAAATTCTACTTTATTTGGATGATATTTTAATAGCTACCAACTGAAGACAAATTGAAAATTCTTATGGAAGTACTGCAGTTATTAGCAAAATATAAATTAGAACTTAAATTCAGTAAATGTTATTTTTTAAAAGAAAAAATAGAATATCTAGGCTACATTATCTCATCGAAAGGTATCACTTCCAATAAAACTAATATAGAAACTATATATGATTTTCCACAACCTAAAACAGTACAAAGTTTTTTAGGCTTAACAAGCTATTTTAGATAATTTATACCGAACTTTGCCCTAATTGCCAGACCACTATATGAACTAATAAAAAAGGATAAACTTTTTGTATTTAGTGATGTTATAGCCCAACTAGCTATAACCGAATTATTATTAATTTAAAGTATTTTTTAATATGCCTTCCGACTATAGCGAAACATCGCGAAAAGC
>JBCEZV010000089.1:659022-669986 GCA_039654365.1 Cataglyphis livida
AAAAAACTAAATAAAATCAATAATTAACTGTATTTACAAGTAATTCTGTTTGTAAAGATTTGTAATTTGAAATAGTAAATATCATAAAATCAATTTTTATAGAAATGTTTTGTAAGAAGACCTCCGTTTCCGGTATCAGGTAGTGTGCTTCGAGGTGGTTGACGTGTGTACTTGGCAGGTTGTTGAGTGATAAAATGGAAGAGGAGTGAGTGTGTTGGTGTGGAAGCGTGAGTGTGAGAAAGCGTGGAGAGGTAAAGGGTGAAAGTGGCAAGGCGTAAGGGCGAATATTGTAAAGGGAGGTGTGGGGCAGTGACAGTTAGGACATAGAGTATAAGTAATGGAGATCGTAGAGCGGATAAGTGAATAGTGACGGGAGTCTGCATAGAGGACGCGGGAAAATAAGATGGCGCAGTTCGCCATGAAAAAAGAAAAGGAAAGGAGAGGTAGCTATAGACGTAGCTGGAAATGTGGAGGAACTATAAAAAAAAAGGGTAGGACTGTTGTTGGGAAAGGGTGAGGAGAATGGGGTAAGTAGGAAAAAATCGGGAGTAATAAAAGATGAAGAGTTAGGATAGAGAGAGAAGGGGAGCTATATCTGATGAAAAGCTGAAAGTTAGAAATCGAGGAGTTAATGAATGAAGTGAGAGGCATAAAGGGATGGAGGAAAGATATCAGAAATATGAAAGAGGAGGTTAAGGAGGCAATCAGGGAGCAAGGAATAAGCATAAGTGATGAGATAGGAAACGTAAGAAGAGAATTTAGAGAGAGCGAAAAGAGAAGGAAGAAAAAAAAGAAATAAAAAGCCATATTAAAGGGTTGAAGGGGAAATAGAAAGATTAGAAAATCGCGATATCAGGGAGGGAGAAGGAAGGGGCGGTTAGTAGGGGAGTAAATGAAGAGATAGGGAATAAGATAAAAGAATTGGAAAGTAGAATGAAAAGAAGAGAAAGGGAGGAGAAAAGAAGAAATGTACTAATTAAAGGAGTGGAGATAAAAGAAGGAAGGAGAAGGGTGGTGGTAGAAGAATTATTTGATAACATTGGAGTCAAGGCAAAAATCGAAGAAGTGAGAAAGATAGGTGGGGGTGTAGAGAAAGGAAGGGAAATAATTGTAGTAAGGTTGAAAAGTGAGGAGCAAAAAAGAGAAGTTTGGAATAAGAAGAAACTTTTGAAAGGTAGGAAGGAAAGAATTTTGGAGGATTGGACATGGAAGGAAAAAAGAATGAGATAGAGATTAAAAGGGATAGCAAGGGAAGAGGAAAAGAAGGAAAGAAAGGTTTGGATGGGGTATGGAAAAATAAGAACAGATGAGAAATTATGGAGGTGGGATGAGGAGGAAGAAATGCTAAAGGATGGGAAACTTAAAAAAGAGGGAAGAGGTAAGGGAGTGAGAGAAGGAGTGTAGTTTCTTGAAACGTGGCAGGGATAAGAAATAAGAGAAAAGATTTTTGAAAAGAAGTGAAGGGATGGGATTTGGTGGTGATGAGTGAAACTTGGTTGGACAGAAAAGGATGGGATAGTTCGAGAGGATATTTACCGAAAAGATTTAGATGGGAAGTGCAATTAGCAGAGAGAAAGAATAAGAAAGGGAGGGCAATGGAATAAATGTTGGTAGGAATAAGAAAGGAATTGAAGGTAGAGGAAGTGAAGGCAAAAGACGGGTGATTTAATGGAAGTAGCATTAAAAGTGGAGGACAGAAAATGGAGTGTGATAGGAGTATATGTTAGAAGAGGTATGAAGAAGAAGCTGGAAGAATTGAGATCAATGGGAGTGATGTTGGTAGGAATAAGAAAAGAATTGAAGGTAGAGGAAGTAAAGACAAAAGACGGATGGTTTAATGGAAATAGCATTAAAAGTGGAGGACAGAAAATGGAATGTGATAGGAGTATATGTTAGAGAAGATATAGAGAAGAAGTTGAAAGAATTGAACGAATGGGCGGAGAGAAAGGAAGAAAACAATAGTACATTGATTGAGGGGGACTTTAACGTGAGAACAGGTGAGGAGGGGGAGTAAAAAGAAAAGGGCATGAAAAGGAGGAGGGAGTGGGAAAAAGGTCAAAGGGCAAAAGAATTAATAAGGAGGGAAAAGAGTTGCTGAAATGGATAGAAAAAGCGGGGTGGACAATATTTAATAGATGCACGAAGGGAGATGTAGAGGGGGAGTGGACATATACGGGGGAAGCGGTAATTCAGTAATAGACTATGTGCTGGGGGACGAAGATGTAAGGATGCAGGTAAGCAGGGTGGAGGTGGGAGATAATGTAGATAATGTAGATTCCGATCACCATCCAATCATAGTTTGGATAAAAGGAAGGAAGAGAAAAAGTTAGAAAGAAAGGAGAGGACGAGGGACACCTAAAAAATAGGTGTGGACGTAAGAGGGTAAAGAAGAGTTTAGGAAAGCGCTAGGAAATGTAGAGAAAATGGTGCGGGAAGTAGATGAGATGTGGGAAAATATGAGAGATAAGATAAAGGAAGTGATGATAGGTGGATGCACATCAAAGAGAATAAGAAGGAAGAGAGGATGATGGGATAGAGAGTGTAAGGAAGAAAAGAATATAATAAGAAGAGGGCTGAGGAGGTGGAGAAAGAAGGGAGGGAAATTTTTATAGAGAAGCAAAAGAGAAATATAAAAAGTTGATAGAAGGAAAAAAGAAGGAAGAGAGGGAAAGATGGAAGAGGGAATTGAGAGAAATTAGAACAGAAGGGCAGGATGGGGAGATGATGAATAGGGAAAGAAGAAGGAGGTGGAAGGTGAACGAAGATATAGCAATGGAGGGAGTGGGATAAATATTTTAGGAATCATTGGGGGGGGGGGGGTAGAGTAATGATAGGACAGAAGGTAGGAATTAAAACGGATGAGAAGGAGAGCATAAGTAGGAATGAGATAAGATCAGTGATTGGAAGACAGAAAGATAATAACGCGGTAGGGCTGGATGGAATTCCGGCGGAGGTGTGGAAATACGGAGGGGAGAACTTGGAGGAATGGGTGTGGAGAATATGTAATAGGGTTTGAAAGGGGGAGGGATGGATAGATGAGTGAGGGAGTGATTGTGCCGATATTAAAGAATGGTGAGGGGAAAAGGGTAGAAGAGTATAAGGGGATGTCACTGACACCGACGATTTATAAAGTGTACGCTTCGGTGCTAGCAAGTAGATTAAGCGATGAGGTGGAGAAAAAAGGATTGGTACCGCAAAATCAGACGGGATTCAGGAAAGGGTTAGGGACAATGGACAAAATATTTGTACTAAATTATTTAGTGAACAAGCAATTGGGTAAGAAAAAAAAATTAGTGGCGTTTTTTATAGATCTGAAGGCAGCGTTTGATTCGGTAGATAGGAGGAAATTGGTGGAAATGATAAAATAGAGGAGAGTGAGGGAAGATGAGAAGGAGTGAGGATGTCTTGAGGGAGATTAGAAATAAGGTGAGGAGGAGGGAGGATTTGGGAGCGGAATTTTAGACAGGAAGAGGAGTAAGGCAGAGGTGTCTATTGAGTTCTCATTTATTTAATTTGGTGACGACGAATATGAAGGAAGTAATGAGTAGAGGAGGATGTGGAGGAATTAAATTAGGGAAGATGAGGATTTACATTTTGGCATACGCGGATGATGTGGTTTTGATTGCGGAGGAGGAGGATGGAATGAGGAGTATGATTGAATGATTAGAGGGATATCTGGAAAAGAAGGGGATTAAGAAGTTGGAATTAAATGTGGGGAAGTCGAAAATCTTAACATTCAGGTAAGGAGGAGGAAGAGAAAGAAATGTAAGTTGGAGAAGGAAAGGGAAGGTGATAGAGGAGGTAAAAGAATTTACTTACTTGGGTTACGTAATGCAGAAGAATGGAGCACAGGAAGCGCAGATAAGAAATAAGATAAGGAAGGGTGCTGCTGTAATAGGTCAAGTTTGGGGAATTGGCAAAAGGAAATTAAGGAATGATTGGGGAAGAAGATTATGGCTCTTCGATAAACTGGTGTGGACGGTGGTGGGGTATGAGGTGGAAATTTGGGACTGGAGAGAGAAGAAGGAGCTGGAGAGCCTATAGGAAAGATATCTAAGATGGGTGTTAGGATTGGAATGGGGAATGCCAAGCTATATGGTAAGGGAGGAATTACAGAGGGAGAAGTTAAGAGGTAGGGCCGAGGAAAGGGCGTTCGTGAAGAGAAGGAAAGATAGGGGGAGTGGGATTGCGAGGAGATATTGGGAGGAACTGAGGGAGAGGTGTAAAAAGAAAAAGAAATTATCGAGTTGGGAAGAAAGGTGTGGGTTTTTTGAAAATAGAGGTATGGACGTGATGGAGGTAGAGGCGAAAAGATCGGAAGAAGTGCTAGACTTCGGTTATTTTGTGAAAAAGGACATGAATGAAAAGAAAAAATGGGAAAAGATAGAAAGGTCAAGGTACAACAGAAGCTACGGAAAAATCAAGAGGAGTGGGATTCCAGAATACCAGAAGAATGACTGGGAGAAAAGTAGATGACAAATGATGGCAAAGTATAGATTGGGAAACGGAATGAGGAAGAACTGGTACTGAAAAGATGAATAGAGTAAAAGCTGTAGATTATGTGGAAAGGAGCAGGAAACATGGGAGCATGTTTGGGAAAGATGTGTGAATTGGGAGATGGAAAAAGGCTGGCAAGAGAAGTTGGGAAAGATGATGGGGGGAAAAGGGTGAGGGAGAGAGATGCTTGAGGGAACTAAAGAGATTAAGATGTGAGGGAGAGAATGATGAGGGGAAAAATGATCGAATTGGGAATTAGGTAAAGGATAAGAGTCAAGAGGAGGAGAGATAGAGAGGGGAAGGCAGAAAGAAAGAGAGAGAGAGAGAGAGAAAGAGAGAGTGGACGAAAAAAAGAAGATTGATGTGGGATGTGAACGAAGGTGTGGGATGTGAATGAAGGTGTGTGAAAAGATTAGAAACGTGATATGAGCCGGAAGCGGAGGTCGCAAATTAAAGTAGGGCAGGTAGCGGTGTGTGTGTGTTTAGGTAGGTTAGAAATAGATAGAGATTAAGTTAAGATAAGTTAGAGTTAAGATAGATGTAAGTCATTAAATTATAAGAGTTTGTAAACCCAAGAGGAATCAATAAAGCATATCTATCTATATATCTATTAGTATTTCCTTGATTTGCAAAATATATTTTATAAAATATATATAATTATATTTTAAGATTTCTTTGATTCGCAAAATATATATCTTATAAAATATATATAATAATTATATAAGAATTTTTTTGATTTGCAAAATATATTTTATAAAATATATATAATAATATTAGAAATTATTTGATTTTCAAAATATATCTTATAAAAAATATATAGTTATATTAGAATTCTTTTGATTTGCAAAATATATTCTATAAAATATATATAATTATATAAATAAATATATGATATAATATGCAAATAATTTTCATATGCAATATTCTATAGATAATACAAATCTAGTTCCATGTTTACGAC
The DNA here is from genome assembly GCA_039654365.1 of Cataglyphis livida. Taxonomy (NCBI): domain Eukaryota; kingdom Metazoa; phylum Arthropoda; class Insecta; order Hymenoptera; family Formicidae; genus Cataglyphis; species Cataglyphis livida. Next base: position 664,481 of record JBCEZV010000089.1, read on the forward strand.
GGGCACATCAAGTTTTTATATTTTGCTTTGTAAGTTTGTTTTATACGTGCGCCCCAACTTAGAGTTTAAGAAAAATTTTCTTTCAAATCATACATCCTGTAAGATATACTTTGTAAAACAAAAGAATTTTAATTGCACTTAACAGTAACAATATGATTTAATATTATAGTATATAATAACTTTAATAAACTCTAAAGTAATGTAATTTGTGATATACTATTCAAAATTGAAATTATTTCAGAAATCATTCTGTTAATAAAAATTAAATGTGTTTTAATTTTAAGGAGAAAATCTATCTAAAACATTTCTATAAAAATTGATTTTATAATAGCTACTATTTCAAATTACAAATCTTTACAAACTGAATTACTTGTAAATACTTGGCCAGTTGATTTCATTTAGTTTTTTTATTTTTTAGAGAAAAATTTTTTTATTAGTTATTTTTTAGAGATAAGTATCATTTCAACTTTCTATTGTGTACAAAGAATATTTTTTATCTATTGGCGTACTTTTTTTTACTTTTATGAGGTTTTTTTATTGTGATCTCATTGTTTTTTGTAAAAATTTATATTTTTTCTGCAAAGAACTTCTTTCTGTATACAAAGAATATTTTTTATGTACTTGGCGTACTTTTTTTTTACCTTTGTATGTTTTTTTATTGTGATACTACTCACCCTGATTTTCTCCTCCGATTTCGACAAATCTCTATTATTTATTAGTGAAATACTCCACAATTACAAGGAATTTTTTCTCAAACATGTGAACAATATATTTATATATAATTATTTTTTGTATATATATTTTTTATATGGTATATGCAACGGTTACGATCTTAATCGGTTTCTTAGTTTTTTTACCAAAGATTGCAAACATAACAATCGTTTAATTGTACTCTTATTTCGTAAAATTTTTCTTCACAAAAAAAGAAACAAGTAAAGCAATATATGTAATGTCATGGCATGTTTAATAGTATAATTTGAATTGTAATATGTTATAAAAAAATACACGATATACTCTTGTGTAATATTTTAATTGTATGTAAAACTAATATAAATAAATGAATTTTTTATTTAAATTGATTTTTTCATTCTCTCTTTTCTTATCTCATTGTTATGACATTTTGTACTTCCATGCTCAGGTACACACGTATTTTTCAAGACTCCTCTATTGTCACTGACTATGACGTCGCTATAGGAATTTACTTTTCTAAATCGCTAAAACTACTGGTTTCCCACTTCTGCACAATTCTAATTTGTTAAAATTTTGGAGAATTCTTACTTCCAAAAATCAGAATACGCCCTCGGAAAAAACTATAAAAAAGAATACACTAAGGATTTAAAGACAATCTTTCTTCCAGCTTCACATAACAACATTTTAGTTATTCTAAGTTCGTGTTATACCAGTGCTTTGCTTGCAATAGCGTCTCCTAACAGCAGCTACCGTGAAAAATTCGCGAATTGGAAGCCTAAAGTACTGCAGTTTGATTATAAAAAGTAAGTGATTATTAATAAATTTTATTCATATAATTTGCTTCTATTTTAATAATATTTATTAATTTATATTTTTGCGTCGCTTTGTGTAATGAAAACCAAATCGGAAGGGAGTAAGAAGTATTATTTTGTGTCCACCCCCCCTTCCAACGTGGTCGTCGCGGGTGCAAGAAACCGAAAATTCAACCCGACAACGACACACTCGATGTTTTTTTATCGGCTGCCAGTCCGGAAACATGCGCACACAATTTCGACAACGAGCCTCTATCTTCGCCGATTTGTCCTTCTCTTAATTATTCCTTCCATATATTTACAAGAGTATCTTTCTCTCGCGAACCATCGTCATCCCCGTAATCATCCTTGTCGATAACCACAATCGTCCTCGCTGATACACTTCCTCATTCTTCACAGTTTTGCAGAGGTTGAATTTTTAAAGGCTATCGATGAGTTCTGTAATAAACTCTTGGATCTGAATGATCCCTCTTGCTCTGTAGACTAATCTTTTTGTAAAAAATTATAAATATTATACTTATATATTTAAATGTAAATAATTTTGCTATACAGGACAATATTTTCGATCACATTATAAATAAAAATGTTTTTTATTTTTTAAATTATGTGAAAACGTTTACTTTTCCCACTATTCTCTCCTTCCTTGTCTCTGCGACGTCATAGCGTTCTAAGCACAATCGTTATCTGTATCCGCATTCGGAAAGCCCGCGTTCAAGATCTTTCTATTGTCTCCAGTGATGACATCACTGTATGCCTATCTGCGTAGCGCATCTCGACCGCTCGAACACTCATGCCCGTACATGAACGCACGTATTCGCTACCTTCATAACAGTTAATTTATTTTATACCATCCGATTTTTCATTTTTGGAAAAAAGGGCAGAAGAGGCGAATGTCGTATAGCGTCCGTGTTGCTGCACGATTTTTTTATAAGGATAACTGGGGGGGAGATGTAGCAGGTCGCACGATATCTTCTGATTTTTTCACAGGGGTGGAGGAGGGAGATACCGCGAGACAACTCTGATGTCTTTAATGGTCGCCATTTTCTCGCTTATCGTCACCTGCTTTCCGTCAGATATCTTATCGGCTTTTTCTCTCACATTATTTTTCTGTCTCGTTTTTTCAACGTACATCAAATCAACACTCATCGGAACCAATTAATCTACCGGCCTTATAGCGAGCCAATCGGAGCGCTGGGACCCCTGTGCTAGAGAGACTTACTTTCCATTCTCCATAAGTATTCCATTTAACTTTCATGATAGTAAGTTTTCCCAGTTAGCTCAAGATACTAGGACCCTGTTCGAAAATGCCGAAGACCAAGATTCAAGCCCGAGGATTTTCACTCGCCCGGAAAAAAAATAAAAAAATAATCTTCTTTTTCCCGGAAAAAAATAAACAAAAATAAAAAAATAATAGTAAATAAAAATTACCTAAACCTTCACGAGTCCTTATTCTTTTTTTCCTCAGAGGCAGGGGGGGACGGGGCCAGACAGTCGCAGATCGGGGGTCTGCTAGAAGGACTGAAGGATGGAGATTTGTTGTGTCTAGCTATAATGGCCCTTATATTACTTATAATTCTCCCGATATGACTTGCCAATAGTGCTATTTTCGGGGACGCTTTTTCGAACATGCGTAATGCAGTGTGTTTGAGATTGCAGCAATCTCGAACTTAGCATGTTGTTGCCGCGCAACCGCGTTGTCGCCGCGCGCGCGATGCGAGGCAGTGTTTCTGCGACCAAGCGAAAACGCGTGACATCAACAACCACTGTCGCCCTTCTCGAAGGATCCAAAATAAAATTGTGACAAACAAGTCACATAAAAACGGTCGGCGGAAATGAGCAAATTTCGGGAGCCTTCTGGATCCTTCGAAAAGGCAACGACTTCATAAAAGTGAGCCGACGACCGAGTTCCGCACAGTCCGCTCAGAGTGATCGACACATATATGCTTTTCGAGTGATTACGAGATTTGGCTTCGAACAAAGAAATACTCATATATTTCAGTGCCATTGTGTGACTACCAGAGTTATTCCGAGACAAACAATTTATCGCTGTTTATCCGCCGCGTGCGAATTACAGTATGACATGTGTATTTAATCGTGTAAAAAGTGTACATATTATATTGATCTTAGAATTAATCGCGTCTCGATACTCGCGGGTGTGTCTGTCCGTCGTCCGTCTCATTTCGCGCTTGTCTTTTTGGAGCACACTCGCTCGCATATAACTTTCGCGCACAGTGATACAGGAATCTAGCGACGGCGTATGTAGTTAGTGCATAGTGCGTATAAGGGGCAATTAGGCGCGAAAGTTTTGGGTTGACTAAGGTGATTTAAGGAGACTAAGTATAGGCTAGGTAAGTAAGTAATAATAAATAAATATTACTTTCTTATTATGGAAAATAAAAAAGGAGCTATTAAGAAAAAAAGACGTTTTGTTAATTCATGGCTAAATGAAGATAATGTTGAAGGATGGTTGACTCCCCATCCAACTGAAAATAAAGTTTTTTGTAATTTATGCAATACTACCATCAGAGTAAATCGGATTTAATACGACATTCGCAAAGGGCCAGACATATAGCACATCTAAATAATTTTCATTGATCATAATAATAATGGTCTGCATAGTGATAAAATTAAACGCGCAAAAATAAAATTAGCAGCATTTTGTTCGGAACATAATATTGCCTTTTATACTGCAGACTATTTAATTCCATTGTTAAAAAAATATTTGTATTGATTCAGAAATTGTGCATGATCTTTCACAGGCCCGAAAAAAGTGCACTAACATTATTAAAAATGTAATTGCAAGACGCAAAACTGAAAAAATAATTGATATTTTGCAAATGTGTAGATTTTCGATTTTAATTGATGAAAGTACGGACATTTCAGATTTAAAGATTATGTGTGTTCTTGTACAATTTTTGTCACCAGATAGTAAAGTTAAAACGCAATTATTAGATTTAATATTTTTAAATGCTGTAGATTGCTCATAATAAAATTTACGAATCTTTTAAAGAACTTTTAAATAAAAAACAGATTCTTATTAAAAATATAATTGGTATGGTAAGTGATAATGCATCTGTAATGATTGGATGCAATAGATAAATTTTTTTTTTCGCGTTTACAGTCAGAAGTACCGATTGTAGTAATGTTAAATTGTATTTATCATTCGTCTGCTATTATGGCTAATAAAAAGCTTGCGAAAAATTGCCATAATCTTGCGAAAATTTAGTTAGAGGTATGGCCACTTATATTTCGGGCAGTACAAAGAAATGTGCTATTTTAACTGAATTTCAAGAACTTTTTAATATAAAAAAAAAAATAAAATTTTAAAATTATCGAATACAAGATAACTTGTTTTACAATATTGGTTAGAATATTTGATAACTGGGAAATTTTAAAAAATTATTTTATTTTGGCAGTAATTGAAGACAAGTTAAAATCTGCAGAAATTATTTTATCCTAGTTAAATGATAATTGTATTAAAGCACATTTGTTATTTTTTAAATATTCATTAAATTTTTTTAACAATTTTAATGCCTTATTTCAATCACGTACAATTTTAATACACAAATGATTCGAAAGTAGTCAGCAAATAATTCAGCAAATTGCTCAAAATTTTGTGATTCCGGAGGCTTTGAAACAAATTGTTACTTTAAATGTAGACACTAAAGATTATAACAAACACCTGGAGGATATACAGGATGATTCAGAACAACCTTCCGTTTATTAAATGACGTATTCCTGATACAATTCTAAGACGATTTTTCCTTTACCAAAATTTGAAGTGAAGCGTAATTTTTAAGTTACAAGCAAAAATAGTTAGCAAATCACGCGTCGAATACAGAAGGCAGGCAATAGCGGCGCGGCGCGGCGCGCCGCGAGCGCCCACCACAGCTGACCGTCCGACGTGTGATTACCATCGCATGAGTTGCTAACTATTTTATATTCTACTATAAAATAATGCTTTAAATAAAATTTTGGTAAATAAGAAAATGTCTTAAAATTAC
>JBCEZV010000089.1:745356-755814 GCA_039654365.1 Cataglyphis livida
CTCGAACCGCTTGCCGACGGGGCCGTGTCACCAATACAATTCTGCCCTAACGATAAACTACTCACGAAAGTTCCGAGCTGTGCCCGGACGCGAATACTACACTAAATCACGGCCACGACGGCAGAACGACTCGCTCCCGATACCGCGAACACGCGTGGTTAATACGCAGCAGGATGGCCTCACCGGTGACGATGCTCTTTTTCCGGGAGTCCGGAGGCTCGGCAGCTTCTCCTCGCTCGTCCTCATCCCCTCGCGATTTTGCTGCAGTCTCTCCGCTCGCCTCGTTCTCGGCCGGGATTTTTCTTCGCTGGCTCACGCTTGCTTGTTATCTTTCGAAGCTTTTTCGCCAAAAACGTATCTAACTTTTGCACACGCTCGCGCCAGTCTGACCCGGGAACACCGCGATCTAAAATCGATAACGCTGGACCAGCCGGGGATGCGCAATCAGGGTGCGTGTTATCACGGGGTAATCACGCGATAACACGCGAGGCCGTCGTTCGGCACGCTCATGAGTGTACCGGAGGCGCGCGCAGCCCCGAGGTCACAATCGATATTTTTCACGGGGCCCTTCTGAGAGGGCCTCGGCGGTTCCTGCCGGGATCTCGGAAGCGAGGAACATAAGTGTCCCTCGCAAACCTCCTCTTTTCCCGCCGTGCCTCGCAGCGATGGAGCTCCTTCGGGGTCCTTCGGGGCACGTTTCCGCACGGTCCTGCGTTCCGACTCGAGGATCCTCCTCCTTGTCTTCTCGTGCTTCTCGCCTCACTTCCGAATTCGGTAGTTGATAATTCCTTTCTTCTTTTGTTCCCTCCGAAGGTCGTCTTCCGAGTTGTTGTGATCGTTGTGTTTGATCCGTTTTCACGCTGCTCCAATAAGGCTCCCGTGTTGTACCGAAATAAGAAAATAATAATAAAATTAAAAAGACAAAATAAGTCCGATAAATAAGGCCGCTCTGGAGATTTCGGTACGACTCTAATGTTTGAAACTGGCGCGGATGCGTTTTCCGCGCTCAACGATCGGAGAGAGATTCGGAGGACGCGCGCGGGACGGCAACGTCACAGTATATATACACATGGTGTCCTAGACCACCCGTACATCTCTTTTTTTCAAAAACTAATTTTAGAGAAAAACGTTCTGAATAAAAATTGTATGGTTTTGAAGGGAACAGGGTTTGACCTTGGATGGCATCGTTAAGATCAAGTCAAGGACACCTTCAATTTTTTAAATGGAATCCCCTATTTTTATTGCATATTTTTATAGCTTTTGTCGAGAGCTTTCCAAAATACTATAATAAAATATTTTTTCATTAAGAATTTTTTGAATTATTTTGTATCTTAATCTGACATATTTTAGTATAAAATATAAAATATCTCAAATATTATTTAGTGTTCGATAATTGTAATACTTTTTTGATATCCTAATATTTTTATATACAGAATAATGAATCAAATGTGAATAAGATGAATCAAATAGTGTAAAGAAAAAATAAATAATTGTTATAAAAAAATATATTGCAAATAAGTGCATACTTTTTTTTAAAAACAGTTATATTCTGTACACCATTTGATTCATCGTATTATTCTGTACATAAAAGTTATTCGGAGCGACGCGAGACATAGAGCGCGACGACACACGGAATATGTGCAAGGGAGATAGCACACGAAAAATATGTCGCGCATGTATATTTACAAGAAACACTTTAATCACAATAAATAATTAATACAATCAATTACAGAGTTCCATTAATTGAGCAATTCGTAGTCCGATAAGAATGAAGTGGTCGTGTTATAAGAAAATGAATTAATAGAAAAGCGATCGTCGTAAGCGGTTTTAGAAATAGAGAATAGCGGTCGTATAATGCGGTGTGTCAATTGCGGTGTAACTCTGCATTATAATAGCGCGTGAAAAGCGAGTGCGCCCGCTCCTCGAGAGCCCTTTTATAATCGATCTTTTCTCGCTCGCTGCCAACAATTTCAATTTGTTTAAATTCAGAAAAAGCGTCGAACTTTATTGGCTGCCACGCAAAGTGTTGGCGCGAGGAGAAAATTAATGCGCCCGATAGGCCGGTGGCTTGTCATTGCATACGTCATGGCATCGTGCGTGCCTTTTTCCTTATCGTGCGACTAACCAACGATATTGTTTACGCGGTTTTGTTATCAAACTTGTTTGCGATATGAACTTTGTTCGCGGCAAAAAAAGTTAAGATTTAATAATATTGATTATAATTTGCCTATTTTTCGACTTTGAAAGGATAAATAATATGATATATTAATCGAAATAAAATTGTAATTATTTTAAATCCTGTTTGAAATTGCTCTTAAAATTAGATGAATTACTTAATGCAAGTATTTAAGCGTGATCTCGAATAAAGTATTACGATACAATTATCAAACACTAAATAATTTTCGAGATATTTTATATTTTATACTAAAATATGTCAGATTAACACTATAATAGAAATCAAATACTAAAAAATAAATAAAAGGCCAATTGGAGTCTGGACGCGGTAATTATTATGTGAAGTAATATAAATATTTTTATTTTTACAAAATATTTTACAAATACATTTATGTCAAACGTTTCAACTCCTTTTTTGGGCCTTTTCAGTGAAAATTCACGAGAATAAATTAAGCGCAATAGCAAGTACAACTATACGCAGCGACGCATGTTTTCAATATAAATTAGTAACCTGGCGCAACGGAGTTATTATATGGCGCAATAATTGTGCGAGGCTGGAGGCGCATTATTGATGCTAAGAGTAAGAGGATTTACCATGTGGAAGGGAGACACGCTTATAGTGAGCATGAGGAGATGTCCGAGAGGATGCAAGTGAAGCGCAAAAGCCATGCACAAACATAAAGAGAGTCGCAACTCCATTCGAGCGCAAAGTCCGTGGGTCTCATTTATTGTGGAATTTAATAGCGTGTGAGAGAGCACTGAAAAAACCATTGTTAGTTTTATTGAAATAAAATTGAAATACGAAATACTCACAATCAAACGTTGAGTTTGAAGAACAAGGTCAGCGGTCAAAATTAATCAAACTATATATCTTGGTCAAGTATGTAAAGATTGAGAAATGTGCTTGACAGTGGGACGTCACGCTGACAAGTGAGGCAAATCGAGACAAAATCGGAACAAAAACAAATGGGAAAGAAGCAAGTAGATACAAGAAAAAATAAATGTTTGAAAATAAACGGTGTCAGAATAGTTATAAACAAGAAGAAAAAACATAATGGGGAAACTAAGGTAGACCAAAAAGCTATAGGGAAGCAAAAGGGAAATATAGGAAGGTTGATAGAAGGGCAAAAGAAGGAAGAGAGGGAAAGATGGGAGAGGGAAGTGAGGGAAATTAGAACGGAAGGGCAGGTTTGGGAGATAGTGAATAGGGGATGAAAGAGAAGGCGGAAGGTGAACGAAGACATAATGGAGGACACAATGGAGGAGTGGGATAGGTATTTTAGAAATCTGTTGGAGGGGGGTTGGGGGCAAAGTAGTGATAGGGCAGAAGGCGGGATTTAGGATGGATAAGGAGGAAAGCATAAGCAGGAGTGAAATAAGGACAATGATTGAAAGACTGAAAGACAACAAAGTGATAGGGGCGGATGGAATCCCGGCGGAAGTATGGAAGTACGGAGGGGAGAACATAGAGGAATGGATATGGAAAATATGTAATAGGGTGTGGAAGGGAGAGGGATGGATAGATGAGTGGAACGAGGGTGATTGTGCCTATATTAAAGAAGGGAGAGAAGGAGTATAGGAGTATAGGAGGGTGTCGTTGACTCTGACTGTATAAGATGTACGCTTCGGTGTTGGCAGGTAGATTGAGTGATGAGGTGGAGGTAAAAGGATTGGTGCCGCAAAATCAGACGGGTTTCAGGAAGGGGCTAGGGACAATGGATAACATATTTGTACTGAACTATTTAGTGAATAGACAATTGAGCAAGAAGAAGGGAAAATTAGTAGCGTTCTCCGTAGATCTTAAAGCAGTTTTTGATTCGGTAGATAGGAGGAAATTGGTGGAAGCAATGAGAGAGAGGGGGGTGAGGGAAGTTGATCAGAAGGACCGAGGATATCTTGAGGGAGGAATAGGGTGAGAAGGGGAAAGGATTTGGGAACAGCATTTTGGACAGGAAGGGGAGTAAGGCAGAGTTGTCCATTGAGCGCTCACTTGTTCAAATTGATAACGGCGGATATGGAAGAAGTAATGAGTAGAGGGGGATAAGGAGGTGTTAAATTAGGGGGATGAAGGTTTATACCTTGGCATACGCAGACGACGTGGTGTTGATTGCGGAGGAAGAGGATGGGATGAGAAGTATGATTGGGATGTTAGAGGGCTACCTGGAAAAGAAGGGGTTGAATTTAAATGTAGGGAAGTCAAAAATATTAATGTTCAGGAAAGGAGGAGGGAGAGAAAGGAAGGTAAACCGGAGGTGGAAAGAGAAGGTGATAGAGGAGGTAAAAGAATTCTCTTATTTGGGTTATATAATGCAGAGAAATGGAAGACAGGAAGAACAGATAAGAGATAGATTAAGGAAAGGCTGCTGTAATGGGTCAGGTTTGGGGAATAGGGAAAAGCAAATTTAAGAACGATTGAGGAAGAAGATTATGACTCTTCGATAAACTGGCATGGAGGTGATGGGGTATGGGGTAGAAATCTCTGGATGGGGAGAGAGGAAAGAGTTGGAAAAGTAACAGGAAAGGTACTTAAGATGGGTGTTAGGAGTGGAATGGGGGACACCGGCCTATATGGTAAGAGAGGAATTACAGAGGGAGAAGTTAAGAAGGAGGGTCGGGAGAAGGGCGTGGGGGTTCGAGAAAAAGTTGGAGGAGGATAGGGGGAGTGGGATAGCAAAGAGGTGCTAGGAGGAGTTGAGGGAGAGAAGTAAGAGGAAGAAAGATCTATCGAAGTGGGAAGCAAAAAGATATAAGTTCTTTGAAGACAGAGGCATGGGCATGATGGAGGTAGAGGCGAAAAGGTCGGAAGGAGCGTTAGACTTCGGCTATTTCGTAAAAAGAAATATGGAGATGGATGAGAAGGAACGTTGGGAAAGGATAGAAGAGTCGAGTTATAACAGGATCTACGGAAAAATTAAGAGGAGTGGGATACCAGAGTACTTGAAGAGAGATTGGGGGGAAAGTAGATGGCAAAGGATGGGAAATTCAGGTTGGGAAATGGAATGAGGGGTACTAAACTGGTACTAAAAGAAAAAAGAGAGTAAAAAATGTAATTATATGAGAGGGAGGAGGAAACATAGGAGCATGTGTAAGAAAGATGTGTGAACTGGGGGTGGAGAAAGACTGGCATGAGATGTTGGGTAAGGTGTTGGGGGAAAAGAGTGATGGAGAGGGGTGATTGAGGGAATTAGAGAGATTGAGATGTGAGAAAGAGAATTATAGAGAGAGTGATGAGATTGAGAATTAGGTAGAGGACGAGAGTTGGGGGGGAGGGATAAAGAGGAGAAAATAGTGAGAGAGAGGAGCGGGAGGGGGAGAGAGAGAGAGAGAGAGAGAGAAAGGGAGAGAAAGAGAGAGAAAGAGAGAGAGTGGGCGGGAGAGTGAGGATTAATGTATGAAGAAGATATGTGTAAGGTCGGGAAACATCGTATGAGCCGGAAACGGAGGTACCAAATTACGATAGCGCAATTAGCGTGTGTGTGTGTGTATGTAGATAGTCGAGGTAGTTAGAGATTAAGTAGAATAAGTTAGAATAAGTTAGATGTAAGATAGTGTTAAGATAGATGTAAGCGTATGTAAGAGATTGTAACCCCAAGGGGATTCAATAAAATTTTAACAATAATAATAATAATAATAATACAATATAAAAAGTATAGATTACAAGTCAAAATTTTATTTAAAATATAAAGAGAAATATAAAAAAAATATTATTAAATGTTATTAAATAATATTAAATATAATTATTTTTATATATATTATTTAATTTTAATTAATAGATTAAATATACTTTATTGATTCCCCTTAGGGTTACAAACTCTTACAATTTTTACAGCTATCTTTAAATTTAACTTACAACTATCTTAACTCTATCTTAACTTAATCTCTACCTATTTCTAACCTACCTACACACACATACACCTCTACCTGCCCTACTCTAATTTGGGACCTCCGCTTCCGGCTCATATCATGTTTCCAATCCCTTCACGTACCTTCATTCACACATCCCACATCAATCTTCTCTCTCTCTCTCTCTCTCTTTCTGCCTTCCCCTTCCTCTCTCTATCTCTCTTTTTACCTTCCCCTCTATTTCTCCTCCTCTTGAATTTTATCCTTTACCTAGTTCCCACTTCGATTATTTCTCCCCTCTTCATTCTTTCTCCCGCATCTTAATTCCTCTAATTCCCTCAACCACCTCTCTTCTTCACCCTTTTTCCCCAACACCTTTTCCAACATCTCTTGCCAGCTCTTATCCACCCCCCCAATTCACACATCTTTCCCAAACATGCTTCCATGTTTCTTCTTCCCTTCCATATAATCTACACCTTTTGCTCTCTTATCCTTCCAGTACCAGTTCCCCCTCATTCCGTTTCCTAACCTGTACCTTGCCATTCTTTGTCATCTACTTTCCCTCCAGTCACTTTTCAGGTATTCTGGAATCCCATTCTCCTTGATTTCTCCGTAGCTTCTGTTGCACCTTGACCCTTATTCTTTTCCATCTTTCCTTTTCATCTCTCTGTTCTTTTTTATAAAATAACCGAAGTCTAGCACTCCTTCTGATCTTTTCGCCTCTACCTCCATCACGTCCATACCACTATCTTCAAAAAACCTACACCTTTCTTCTTCCCACTTCAATAATTCCTTTTTCTTCTTAAATCTCTCTCAAAATACCTCCCAACATCTCGCAATCCCCACCTCCTCTCCCCTCTTCACCCTGTTTCTAGTCTCCTTCAAGACATCCTCACTCCTTCTAATCAGTCCTTCTCTCATTCTCTTCTCTCTTATCGTTTCCACCAATTTTCTCCTACGGAATAAAACGCTGCTTTCAGACCTATAAAGAATGCTACTAATTTTCTTTTTTTCTTACTCAACTGCCTGTTCACTAAATAATTTAGTACAAATATGTTGTTACATTGTCCCTAACCTCTTCCTGAATCTCGCTGATTCTGCAGCACCAATCCCTTTTTCTCCATCTCATCGCTTAATCTACTTGCCAGCACCGAAGCGTACACTTTAAAAAGCGTCGATATTAGCAAAACCCCCTATATTCTTCTTCCCTCTCCTCCTCTTCCTTCTTTAATATCAGTACAATCATCTCCTCACTCCTCTCATCTATCCATCCCTTCCCCTTCCAAACCCTATTACATATTCTCCACACCCATTTCTCCAAGTTCTCCCCTCCATACAGTTCTACCGCTTTATTATCTTTCTGTCTTCTAATCGCTGATTTTAACACATTCTTACTTATGCTGTCCTCATCCATTCTAATTCCTATTCTCTGTCCTATCATTACTATACCCCCCTCCCAATAAATTCCTAAAATATCCATATCCCACTCCTCCATTGCTGTATCTTTGTTTACCTTCCATCTCCTCCTTCTTTCTCTATTCACCATCTCCCAAACCTGTCCTTCTGTTCTAATTTCTCTCAATTCCCTCTCCCATCTTTCCCTCTATCTCTTTTTTTTCCCTTTATCAACTTTTTATATTTCTCTTTTCTCTATAAAAATGCTTATCCCTTCCCTTCTCTCTCCACCTCCTCAGCTCTCTTCTTACTATATTCTTTTATCCTTGCACTCGCTATCCAACAATCCACTCTTTCTTCTTACCCCCTTTGATGTGCATTCATCTATGATCACCTCCTTTATCTTATCCCATATTATCTTAAATTTTCCTACACCTCATTTACCTCCCCCACCATTTTCTTTACATTTCCTATTGCTTTCCTAAACTCTTCCTACCCTCTTGCATCCACACCCATTTTTTACTCGTTCTCTCCTTTCTTTCTAACTTTTCCTCTCCCGCCCCCATTTTATCTAAACTATGAACTATGAACTACTAACTATTGGATGGTGATCGGGATATACATTATTTTCTATCACTTTGCTTACCTGCATCCTTACATCTTCGTCCCCCAACACATAGTCTATTACAGAATTACCGCTTCCCCCCGTATTCGTCCATCTTTTTTCCATTGTATCCATTGAATATTGTCCACCCCGCTTTTTCTATCCATCTCAACAACTCCTTTCTCTCCTTGTTAATTCTTTTGTCCTTCAACTTTCTTCCCACTTCCTCCTTCTCTTCATGCCCTTTTTTATTACCCCTCCTCTCCTAACCTGTCCTTGCGTTAAAGCCCCCCCCCAATCAATATGCTACTTTTCTTCCTTTTTCTCCACTTATTCGTTTAATTCATCCAGCTTCTTCTCCATATTCCCTCTAACATATACTTCTATCACGCTCCATTTTCTGCCCTCCACTTTTAACGCTACTTCCATTAATCGATCTCTCTTTTTTGCCTTCACTTCCTCTACCTTCAATTCCTTTCTTATTTCTACCAGCATCTTTCCCATTGTTCTCCCCTTCTTATTCTTCTTTTCCGCTAATTACACTTCCCATCTAAATCCTTTCGGTAAGTCTTCTCAAGCTATCCCATTTTTTTCTGTTCAACCAAGTTTTGCTCATCACCAGCACATCCTATTCCTTTACATCTCTTCCTTTATTTTTTATCCCCGCCACGTTTCAAAAAACTACACTCCATTCGTTTCTCGTCCCTTTATTCCTTCATCCTTTTTTAAGTTTCCATTCCCATCCTTTACCACTTCTTCCTCCTCATCCCACTTCTATCATTTCTTATCTATTCTTATTTTTCCATACCCTATCCAAACCTTCCTTCCCTTCTTCTCCTCCTCTCTTGCTATCCCTTCTAAACTCCATCTCATTCTTCTTTCCTTCCACATCCAATCCTTCAAAATTTTTTCCTTTCTACCTTTCAAAAGTTTCTTCCTATTTTAAACCTCCCTTCTTTGTTCCTCACTTTTCAACCTTACTACAACCATTTCCCTTCCTCCCTCTACACCTTCACCTATCTTTCTCTTCTTCGATCTTTGCATTGACTCCAATGCTATCAAATTCCTCTACCGCCATACTTCTCTTCCTTTACGTCCACTTCTTTAATCAATACGTTTTTCCTTCTCTCCTTTCCATTCTACTTTCCAACTCTTATCTGATTCTTTATCTCTTTGTTTACTTCTCTACTAATCGCCCTACTCTCTTCCCCCTTCTCGATATCACGATTTTTTATCTTTTCTATTTTCTTTTCTAACTCTTCAATACAACTTTTTAACTCTTCTCTTTCTTCCTTCCATCTCTTTTCACTGCCCCTAAACTCCTTTCTTACTTTTTCTATCTCCTAACTTACCCTTACCCCTTGCTCCCTGATTTCCTCCTTAACCTTTTTTTTCATATTTCTAATTTCTTCCCACTACTCCTTCATACCTCTCACTTCATTCATTAACTTCTCTACTTCTAATTTCCAGTTTTTCATCAATTGCTGTAACTCTTCTCTATTGATCCTAGCCCCGTATCTTTTATTACTCCCGATTTTTTCCTACTTCTTAACATCTCCTCCCCTTCCCAAACATCAGCTCCACTCTTTTACTTTGCAATAGCTCCTCCACAAAAAGCTACCTTTCCTTTCCTTTTCTTCTTACATGGCGAAATGCGCCATCTTGTTTTCCCGCGCCCTCTATGTAGACTCCCGTCACCATCTACTAACCCGCTCTATGCTCTCCGCTTCCTATACTCTATCGCCTAACAGTTACTGCCCTACACCTCTCTTTACATCCTTATCTTCGTCCTTACGCCTTGTCTCCATTTTCACTCTTCATTTCTCCACGATCTCTTACACTCACGCTTCTACACCAACACACTCACTCCTCTTTCACTTCTTACTTTATCTCTCTACAGTCTACAAGGTACACACGTCAATCACATCGAAACACACTATCTGACACCGGAAACGGAAGTCTCTAATTTTAATTAATATATTTAATTAATTATTAATAAAATATATTATATATATATATATATATATATATATATATATATATCCATTGTGTCCAAAAATTCGCGCAACATCCTTTAAGGAAAGGTAGAGGATGTTATTCTGAACAGAAAAGTCCTGTACCTGTATTATAAAAGGTGATTATAAGGTAATTATAAAAGGAAATAGTGAGCGAATAACGGGACGGGTACATAAGGTAGCCAAGTGCGGCGCAATGCACAGTTCGATGCAAATGCTTACACGAGGCGCTCGTTAGAGCTAATCGAGCGCTACAGTGTAGCCGTCTCGTAATTCGCTCCCTATTTCCTTTTATAATTAGAAACTAAGCTTCAGACGAAATTTTCGTAAAGGAAAAATCATCTTAGAAATCATTTAAGAATACGATCCTTTAAGAACACTATACTTGTTTTGATACACCCTGCATATATATATATATATATATAT
>JBCEZV010000089.1:759260-775963 GCA_039654365.1 Cataglyphis livida
TATATTAGATTGATATATTAGATTGATATATTAGATTGATATATTTATTATTAATATATTATTAACATTATTTATATACTCTAATAAATTAATATTAGTATATTATATTAACTATAACACATCATTATTCATACTAAAAATATACTTTTTTAATTTTATTTATATCTTAATTCAAACTTAACTTAACTAATAATTTATTTCTTTAATTTATAAAAAAAATTAAATTAAATAAATAATTTTTTTAATTTTTCTTCTATCTTCAAAATTTCATTTAAAACTTTTTTATTAAATTTTAATAAAATTTTATATAATTTTTATTCTTATTTTATTAATAATACAATATTTAACTAAATAATTTTCTTTATATTAATTTTCATAAAATAAGTAAGCTAAATTAAGCTTTTAGGTTCATACCCTAAATATAGATTTTTTTTATATTTCTCTTATTTATTTTATTTATTTTAAATAATTTATTTTAAAATTATATTATCTTATAAACATTATTAAATAAATAATATTATTAACTTTTATTCATTTTTATAAATTACATTCAAGATTTTAAGTTAAAATTCAAACTTTAAACCTTCAAAGTTTAATATAAAATATATTTTTTTAAATCTTACCTAATTATATCCCCAGATATAATTTTTCCCCACCCATTCTCTAATTTTTTTTATAATTAAATAGAAATATTTGAAAATATTTTTTAATTGAAAATTAATTCTATCATTATAATATATTTTAAAAAATCTCAAATAATATATATATTTAATAGAATTAAACTATTTCTAAAAATTTCAAAAATTTTTTATGCTTCATACATTAAAATATATTTTTTACTTTATTTAATTTTTAATTATTTTTATTTTTATATTTAATAATCAAAATGATATGCCTGAAAAAGGATTATTTTGATAGAATAAATCATACATTTTTAATTAATAAATGTTTTCATTATTCATATAAAATTAATTTTAACTTACATAAATAAATAATTATTCTTTAATAATTATTAATTAAACTCTATAAAATTTAAAATTTATTTTATACAATAATTTTTTAAATTATCATAATTTTAAATTTATATATTTTTTCTTTTAATTTATTCAATAAATTTTTTATTGTTTGAAATCTAATCAATTTTGCTTTAATTCCTTTATTTTTCTTTGATCTTATAATAATATGATTTTTTATAGAAATTAATAATTTCTTATTTATTTGTTATTTATGCATAAAATTAATTAATAAAAAAATTATTTTTATATATTATATTATTCAAGAAATTGCATCTTTAATACTAATTTTTTCATTATTAATAATTTTTTTTAATGATGATTTTTTAAATCTTAACTTCTTAATTGCTCTTATATTAAAATTAGGTATCCCTCCTTTCCACTTATGAATACCTCTAGTCTCCCTATATTTTTCATGAGATATTTTATTTTTACTTTTAACTATTCAAAAAATTATTCCTTTTTACATACTTTCCATCATTGAAATAAAAAAAATTATTCTATATTTTATAATTCTTTCATCTTCATTCATTTCAACTTTTAAAATAATTAACCTATTTAATTTTAAATTATTATTAACTTACTCTTCAATTAATCAA
The DNA here is from genome assembly GCA_039654365.1 of Cataglyphis livida. Lineage (NCBI taxonomy): Eukaryota > Metazoa > Arthropoda > Insecta > Hymenoptera > Formicidae > Cataglyphis > Cataglyphis livida. The sequence continues at coordinate 760,873 of JBCEZV010000089.1, forward strand.
TCTAGCTGAATATTAATATTAATTTTTATAAAAACTTTATTTTGATTAATTTATATAATTTTTTATAGATTAATTTTTTTTTTAATTAATTTATTTTTAACTTATTTCAAATTTTCTTTTAATTTTTTTTTAAATAATTCTTATTCCCTAAATTTTAATATAATTTCATTAATATTAATATTTAATTTAGCAAGAATTCCTCCTTTATCATTTTTTTTAATAAAATGATTAAGAATTTATATTTTTATTATTAATTCTAACCTACATTTAATTTTCATTCTAATAATTTTTAATTCTTTTATCTTAATTTATATTTATATTAATTTAATAAATATAACAATATTTTTTTTTACATTAAAAATTAAATTAATTAATGATTTCATTAAATTTGAATATATTAATTTCAAAAATTTATCCATTTATTTATATTTTAGATTTTTATTATCTTTAATAATCTTTATTATTTAATCTTTAAATTTTTATTATTCAATCTAATTAAATATTTTAATCTTATATATAAATAACTTTAAATTTGCAATTTAATATTTTTTTTAAACTATAAAATATATAAATTAAAAAAATTTTCTTAGCATTAGAAAAACTAATTTTCATCAATAAATTTACAATTTATTACTTTTATCAGACATAATGCCTTTTATTTTAATTTTAACCTATTTTTTCTTTTAATTTTTTTTCTTATGAATAAATGACTATATTCAACTAATCATAAAGACATTGGAATTTTATACTTTTTATTTGCTATTTGAGCTGGAATAATTGGATCCTCTATAAGAATAATTATTCGACTTGAATTAAGATCATGTGGATCATTATTACACAATGACCAAATTTATAACACAATAGTAACTAGACATGCTTTTATTATAATTTTTTTTATAATTATACCTTTTATAATTGGAGGATTTGGAAATTTTTTAGTTCCCTTAATACTAGGATCACCAGATATAGCCTATCCTCGAATAAATAACATAAGATTTTGATTGCTCCCCCCTTCAATTAGTTTATTAATCCTAAGAAATTTTATTAACAATGGAACAGGAACAGGATGAACTATTTATCCTCCCTTAGCTTCTAATATTTTTCATAGAGGACCTTCCGTTGACTTAACTATTTTCTCCCTTCATATTGCAGGTATATCCTCAATCTTAGGTGCAATTAATTTTATCGCAACAATTTTAAATATACACCATAATAACCTTTCCATAGATAAAATTCCTCTACTTGTATGATCAATCTTAATTACAGCTATTCTTCTTCTCCTTTCTCTTCCAATTTTAGCCGGAGCAATCACCATATTACTTACTGATCGTAATTTTAATACTTCCTTTTTTGATCCTTCAGGAGGAGGTGATCCAATTCTATATCAACACTTATTCTGATTTTTTGGCCATCCTGAAGTATATATTTTAATTCTTCCTGGTTTTGGATTAATCTCTCATATTATTATAAATGAAAGAGGAAAAAAAGAAACCTTTGGAGCCTTAGGTATAATCTATGCTCTAATGGCAATTGGATTCTTAGGATTTATTGTTTGAGCCCATCATATATTTACTATTGGTCTAGATGTAGATACTCGAGCATATTTTACCTCTGCAACTATAATCATTGCTATTCCTACTGGAATTAAAATTTTTAGTTGAATTACAACCTTACATGGAACAAAAATCAACAATAATTCATCTCTTTGATGAACAATAGGATTTATTTTTTTATTTACCATAGGAGGACTAACGGGAGTAATACTTTCAAACTCATCTATTGATATTGTTCTACATGATACTTATTATGTAGTAGCTCACTTTCATTATGTTCTATCTATAGGTGCTGTTTTTTCTATTATTGCTAGATTTATTCACTGATTTCCTTTAATTACAGGCTACTCTTTAAATAACTACCTATTAAATATTCAATTTATTTCAATATTTATTGGAGTTAATATAACATTTTTCCCTCAACATTTTCTAGGATTAAGAGGTATACCTCGACGCTACTCAGATTATCCTGATACATTTTTATCATGAAATATTATTTCTTCAATAGGATCTATTCTATCCGTAATAAGTTTAATTTTCTTAATATATCTAATTTGAGAAGCTCTATCCTCTAAACGAATAATTATAAATTTATTTTTTTTAAATTCTTCACTAGAATGACTTAGATCATATCCCCCTATTAACCACAGATATAATGAAATTCCTTCAATTTAATATTAATAATCTCTAATTATTCAATTATTAAATTTAATTTAATATGGCAGATCAAAGTGCAATGAATTTAAACTTCATCTATAAAGATTATTACTTTTATTAAAAATTAATACTTGATTATTAACACTCCAAAATTCAAATTCCCCCACTTATGATATAATAATTTTCTTCCATGACTTTACCATAATAATTCTAACCTTCATTATATTATTAATTTTTTTTATTATAATTACAATAATTAAAAATAAACTTATTAATCGATTCTTACTTCAAGGTCATATAATTGAAATAATTTGAACAATTACCCCAATATTAATTTTAATTTTTATTGCTATCCCTTCCATTAAAATTTTATACTTAACTGACGAGATATTTAATAATAAAATTACAATTAAATCTATTGGACATCAATGATATTGAAGATATGAGTACTCTGACTTTATTCACATTGAATTTGACTCATTTATAATCCCTACTCAAGATTTAAAAATAAATGAATTTCGCTTATTAGATGTAGATAATCGATGTATTATACCCTTTAATTATCCTATCCGAATTTTAACAACCTCAATAGATGTAATTCATTCTTGAACGGTTCCATCCTTAGGTATTAAAATAGACTCCACTCCAGGACGACTTAATCAATCTCTTTTAATAATAAATCGTCCTGGAATATTTTTTGGCCAATGTTCTGAAATTTGTGGTATAAATCATAGCTTTATACCTATCGTCATTGAATCAACTAACTTTATTAATTTTAAAAACTGATTAAAATCATTTTTTTAAAATTATATTAAAAAATTTTTAATTAAAAATTAATTTTATTCATTAAATGACTGAAAAGTAAGTTTTGATTTTTTAAATCAATCATAATAGTTTTACACCTATTTTTAATGTTAAAGAATTAGTTTAAATTAATAACATTAAATTGTCAATTTAAAAATATTTTTCTTTATAAAATATTCTTTTATTCCTCATATAATACCTATAATATGAATATTTACTTTTACCATTTCCTTAAGTATTTTATTTATTACTATAAGAATAATTTACTTTTTTTACCTTCCTACCATTTTATCAAATAATAAATCTATCAATTTTAAAAATAAATCAAATTGAATTTGAAAATGATAATAAATTTATTCTCAATTTTTGATCCTTCAACAAGTTTGAATTTTTCTTTAAACTGATTAAGAATTTTAATTATTTTTTTTATTTTACCCTATCAATTTTGATTAATCCCCTCACGATATATTATAATATGAAATTTATTATTAAAATTCTTATTTAATGAATTTAAAATCTTAATTAATTATTCTTACTCAAATTTACTTATCTTCCTAAGATTATTTTCTTTGATTCTTTCTTGTAATTTTATAGGACTATTTCCTTATATCTTTACCTCTTCTAGACATTTAAGATTTTGTCTTTCTCTTTCTTTAACCCTGTGAATCTCTATAATTCTTTATAGAATATTTATATTTATAAATGAATTCTTAACTCATCTAACCCCCCAAGGTACCCCTTATATTTTAATACCTTTCATAGTTATTATTGAATCTATTAGTTTAATTATTCGACCTTTTACCCTAGCTATTCGACTCACAGCAAATATAATTACTGGACATCTACTTTTATCTCTTTTAGGATCATCGGGAGAAATTATTAATAATATTTTTATTTTTCTAATAATAATCTTTTCCCAAATTTTATTATTTACCTTAGAAATTTTAGTCTCTATTATTCAAGCATATGTTTTTTCTATTCTTTCAACTCTTTATAGAAGAGAAATTTAATTCAAATATTTTTTTCATATGACAAAAATTAATCAAAATCATACTTTTCATCTAGTTTCAATTAGTCCATGACCAATTATTATTTCTTTTAGCCTTTTTAATAACTTAATTTCTATAATTATATGATTCCATAAAATAGACTATTTTATTTTTTTATCAATCCCATGTACTTTAATATGTATATTTCAATGATGACGAGATGTAATTCGAGAATCAACCTTTCAAGGATTCCACACATTATTAGTATTTAAAGGCTTACGTATGGGAATAATTTTATTTATTATTTCTGAAATTTTTTTTTTTATTTCTTTCTTTTGAGCCTACTTTCACTCTTCTCTCGCCCCCTCAATAGAAATTGGTCAATTATGACCTCCTCTAAGAATTAAAAGATTTAATCCTTTTGATATCCCTCTAATAAATACTATTATTCTTCTCTCCTCTGGTATAACAATTACATGATCTCATCATTCTATACTAAATAAAAATTTTTCTGAAAGATTTAAAAGTTTAATACTAACAATTATCCTAGGATTATATTTTACCCTTCTTCAAATCATTGAATATTACGAATCTTCTTTTTCAATTGCTGACTCAATCTATGGATCTTCATTTTTTATCACAACTGGTTTCCACGGCTTACATGTTATTATTGGAACATTATTTCTTTCAGTATGTCTCTTACGAATAAATTACCTTCACTTTAGAAGAATACATCACTTTGGATTTGAAGCTGCTGCATGATATTGACACTTTGTGGATGTTATTTGATTATTTTTATATATTTCAATCTACTGATGAAGATATTAAAATTAACTATTATACTATTATCTATCTCTTATATAACAAAATTATTTTTTTAAATTATTATATCTCATATTTATATAGTATAATATATTACATTTAATTTCCAATTAAAAAATTTATTTTAAAAACTAATATAAATAATCTTATCTCTAATTATTATCTCCCTAATTTTTATTTTTTTATCCTTCTTAATTTTATCAATAAATTTTTTAATTTCAAAAAAATTATTTAAAAATCGAGAAAAATCTTCTCCTTTTGAATGTGGATTTGATCCTATTAACCAATCTCGTATACCTTTTAGAATTCAATTTTTCATAATTAGCCTAATTTTTCTAATTTTTGATATTGAAATTACTTTATTAATTCCTCTAATCTATATATACTTTTTTTTAAACAAAATTATAATATTTTCCTCCTTTTTATTTTTAATAATCTTAATTATTGGATTATTTATTGAATATCTCGAAAAATCTATTGATTGAAAAACCTAATAAATTTCTCCTATTAAAATTTAATGATCTTAAGGATTTTAGTTAATTCAAATAACATTTAAATTGCATTTAAAAATTATATAATATTCTTATATAAATCTTATCTTTTAAAGTAAATATTTTACATTTAATTTCGACTTAAAAATTGATTATCTTTAATCTAAAAGAACCTAATTAACTGAAACCAAAATAGAGGTATATTATTGTTAATGATTAAACTGAATTTTCTTCATTCCAGTTAAAATTTATTTTTTTATATAATCTATATTTATTAATAATTATCTATAAGTGAAATAATTTAAATTGAACTTCTAATTCAATATTTAATGAAACTATAATTCATTTTATTTCTTAGATAACTTTAATCTGTGCTAATTAAACAATAACCTGCCACCTCCACCTTCCTACCTTTTTTATATAGTTTAAAATAAAACATTATATTTTCATTATAAAAATAATATAAATTTTTAATTATTTATAAATTTTTAAATAACTAAATAAAAAAAATCTATTCATAAATAAAATATTATTTTCTCAATATCTTCAATATTATGCTTTAATAATATAAGCTATATAAATTAAAATTAAATTTATCTATAAATTACTTATAAAATTATATAAAATATTATTATTATTATTGAAAGAACAAAAATAAATATAAAAATTTTATATAATTTTATATTTACTTTAACTTCCTTAATTAAATTTAAAATTAAATCTTTCCTTATAAATTCAATTCACTTTTTATCTAATCTATAAGCTTCAATGCCAATAATTAAAAATGGCTGATAAATTCAAAAATATATATAATTTAAAAATCACATTGAACTAAAAAAAAATCTATATATATATAACTTCAATAAATTTTTTAAATAAACAAAATATCCTAAAACCATCCCTAATAATAATATAAATATTGTTATTATTTTTACATCAATTTTTACAAATATAAAATAATGATCAAAAAAAAAAATTCAACTCAATAATGATCCTCTAATTAATCTTAATATTATCAATACAATTATAGAAAAATTTATTAATTTATCTTCTTTATAAAAAAAAAATCTTCTCCTATCTACCTCACCAAAATAAATATAATAAAATAAACGTAATGAATAAGAAACTGTAAAAGAAAGAGATAATATTCTCAATAATAATAAACCTACATTTATATTTTTTATATAAATAAATTCTATAATTAAATCTTTTGAATAAAATCCAGTTAAAAATGGAAACCCTATTAATGCCAATCTTGAAATATAAAATCTTATTATAGTAAAAGGAATATATTCATTTATTTTTCCACAAAATCGAATATCTTGATTATTATTCATTAAATGAATTATAATTCCTGCACATATAAATAATAAAGATTTAAAAATCGCATGAGTTAATAAATGAAAAAAAGCCAATAAATTTAATCCTAATCTTAAAATTATTATTATTATTCCTAATTGTCTCAAAGTAGATAAAGCAATAATTTTTTTTAAGTCATTTTCAAAATTTGCTATTAAACCAGATATAAATATAGTAAAAATTGACAAATATAATAAAATTTTATCTATTATTCTTCCTATTAAAACTCTATTAAAACGAATTAATAAATATACCCCTGCAGTCACTAAAGTAGAAGAATGAACTAACGCAGAAACAGGTGTTGGAGCTGCTATAGCTAATGGCAATCAAACTGAAAAAGGAATTTGAGCCCTTTTAGTAATAGCTGCTAATAAAATTATTATTATAACTAAAATTATTGACTTATCCATAAAATAAATACTCCATCTTCCATACATAAATATAATTCTAATAGATATTAATAATCCAATATCACCAATTCGATTACATAAAACTGTAATTATTCCTGAATTAAATCTAATATAATTATGATAATAAATAACTAAACAATATGAAGATAATCCTAATCCATCCCAACCAAATAAAATTCTAATTAAATTTGGTCTAATAATTATTAAAACCATAGAAAAAATAAATAAAATTACCATAATTACAAATCGATTAATAAACTTCTCTTTCCCCATATAAATTATTCTATATAATATAATTATTGATGAAATCAATCTAACCACTCTAATAAATAAACAAGAAATCCAATCAATTATTATAAAAAATTCTATATTAATAGAATTATATGAAAATAATAATCATTCTATTATAATTCCTAAATCACTTATATATAAATACAATCTTATTAATATAAACATAATAAATCTTATTAATATTATAAATGAATAAATTAATAAATTAAAAATTACTTAAAATAATAAAAATTATTTCCTTAATTCCACAAATTAATATTTTACTGATATAAACTATCTAAGCTAAAATTAATCAAACCTCTTATTTAATATATTAATCTCAAATTTAAAATTAATAAAATCAAAGGTCAAATATGAATTATCATAATAATAAAATCTTTTAAATTAATAAAGAATAATTTTTCCTCAAAATAATTCAATCCATGTTGAACATAAGAATATAAATATAAAGAATAAGCCCTTCTAAAAAAACAAATCAATACCAAAAAAAATATTATTAAAATCTCCCATCTAACTAATGTTACAATCATAAAAATTTCGCTAATAAAATTTAAAGAAAAAGGAAAAGAAAAATTAGCCACACATAAAAAAAATCATCATATTCTTAAAGATGGTAAAATATTTATTATTCCTTTATTAAAAAATATTAACCGACTACCTCTACGTTCATAATATAAATTTACCATAAAAAATAATCCTGAAGAACATAATCCATGAGAAATTATTAAAATATATGCTCTAATAATCCCCATCTTTATTAATGTTAATATCGAACATATTATAATATTTATATGAACAACTGATGAATAAGCTACAAGTCTTTTTATATCCACTTGAATTAAAGTAACTAAACTAATAATCAACCCCCCTACAATACCCACTCTAATTATAAGATAATTATATTTAATTCTTTGATTATAAAATATTTCAATAAATCGTAAAACACCATATCTTCCTAATTTTAATAAAATTGAAGCTAAAATTATAGATCCATAAACAGGAGCTTCAACATGAGCTTTAGGTAATCATACATGAAATATATAAATAGGCAATTTAATAAAAAATGCTATAAATAAAACTAAATAATCTCAAAATCCTAACTTATATGATATTATTATTATTATTAAATTTATATCTAATGAACCATTAATTTTTAACAACTCAATAATATAAATTAATAATGGTAATGAAATAAATATAGTATATATTAATAAATAATAAGAAGCTTTTAATCGTTCAAAATTCACTCCTCAATAAATAATAATAATAAATGTTGGAATTAATCTTAACTCAAATATTAAATAAAATACAATTAAATTTATTGAAGAAAAAAATACAATCAAAATCAATAATATTAATAAAAATATTAAAATTTTTTTCAACTCTCTATCTTTATACAAATTTTCTATTCTACACTGAATCACTAAAAACATTAAACCCAACACTCATATTCTCAAAATTAATAAATAATAAGAAAAAAAATCATACCCTACTAATACCCTAATATTAATTCAAATTAAATCCTTAAATATAAATTTAAATAAAAAAAATAATCTTATTAAAAAACAAATATTATAATAAAACATTATCTTTAAATTTTTTATTATTATCATTAATAATATAAATATAACTATAAAAAAAATTTTTATCATAAATATAACTAAAATTTTATTTATTTTATAATTTATAATAATACCATACCAACCATCTCTATCCTCTATAAATTATTTATTTCTTCAATTAATTAAAATTTTCTAACATTAAATAAATAATATAATTCATTACCATGAAATCGTACAATTAATACTAATAATGTTAATCCTAAAACTCCTCCACAAACCCTAAATACTAAATAATAAATCATATATATTTCTATATTAATTATTCTAAAAATTATATACATAATAAAAGAAATATTTAAAACTATTAACTCAACTACTATTAATACTACTAACATAAATTTATATATAAAAATTAATAAAATTAAAGTAATTATATACAAATATCTAAAAATCAAAATATCAATATTAATGATAAAAATAATCCATTTACATTAATTAATTTATTTTCCTTAATCCTTTATATTATAATTTTAAATTTATATAGTTTAAAAAAAACATTAATTTTGTAAATTAAAAATAAATTTATTTAATTTTTTATAAATAAAATATATTTTTCATTTAAATAAATCAAAAAAATAATCACCAAACTATACCTCTAATCTCCAAAATTAATATTCTAATTAAACTATTTCTTGTAATTATATTTATATTCAATCTCCAAAATATTATTTTAATTAATCTTTTTAATTAATAATTTTTTCTATTATATATTTCCTAAAAAAATTTATGAATAAAGAATTATTACTCTTAAACATACTTATTTTAATATTTATTTTTAGAATCATATTTTTATTAATATCTAATATTTTATCTTTCCATCCAATTACCATAATAATTATTTTACTAATTTATAGATATCTCATTTCTTTAAAATTATCCTTATGAAAATCAAATTATTTATATTCAATTATATTATTTTTAATTATAATTAGAGGCTTATTAATTATTTTTCTTTATTTTTCTAGATTAATTTCAAATGAACAAATTAATTTTAAACTCAATAAATTTTTATGTATATCATTTATTATTAACTTAATAATTCTTTTTCTTTATTGAAATTATAATCATCCACATTTTCAAACAATAAAATATAATTATTCTGAAACTAATTATTATATAAATTTAAATGAAATAAGTTTTCAAAATATCTTAAATTTATATGAATATCCCCTAAATAATATCACTATTGCCTCAATATTTTATTTACTAATCACTCTTTTCTCTATTATTAAAATTTGCTCATTAAAATCTATTTCCTTACGAAAAATTAATTAACTTTAAATAAATATTATTTATGAATAAAAATTTTTTAAATATAATTAAACTATCTTTTATAAATCTCCCTACACCCATTAATATTTCTTATTGATGAAATTTTGGATCTCTATTAGGAATATTCTTAATTATTCAAATTATTAGAGGACTATTTCTCTCAATACATTATTGTCCTAATATTTTAATAGCTTTTTCTAGAATTATTCATATTATTCAAAATGTAAAACTAGGATGATTAATTCATAATATTCATATTAATGGGGCTTCAATATTTTTTATTTGTATATACTTACACATCAGACGTAGATTATATTATAATTCTTATAAATTAAAAAATACTTGACTAATTGGAGTATCAATCTATCTTTTATCTATAGCCACAGCCTTCCTTGGATATGTTCTCCCCTGAGGTCAAATATCATTCTGAGGAGCAACAGTAATTACAAACCTTATTTCCACAATTCCTTATATTGGAAATTTAATAATTCAATGAATTTGAGGAGGATTTTCTATTAATAATGCTACATTAAATCGATTCTACACCTTACATTTCATCTTACCATTCATAATCTCAATAATAGTAATACTACACTTATTTTTTCTTCATGAAACCGGATCTTCTAATCCTCTTGGAATTAATAGAAACTTATATAAAATTCCATTTCATATTTATTTTACTATGAAAGATATAATTAGATTTATAATTTTTTTATTTTTATTTTGAATCATTAATCTTGAATATCCATACATTTTCAGAGACCCTGATAATTTTATCCCGGCTAACCCTATAATTACCCCTATCCATATCCAACCTGAATGATATTTTTTATTTGCATATGCAATTCTTCGTTCCATTCCTAATAAATTAGGAGGAGTAATTGCCCTCCTATCCTCTATCATTATTCTATATTTTCTCCCTCTAATTAATATTAAATTTAACTCAATAACATTTTATCCATTAAATCAATTAATATACTGAATTTTCATTAATACATTTATTCTACTAACATGAGCCGGAATACAAATTATTGAATATCCTTATATTACAATCAGACAAACTCTTTCTTTTATCTACTTCTTCTATTTTTTTTCCTTTTTTTTTCTTATAATAATCTGAGATAAAATTTTATTTAATCAAATTTAATATATATTTATTAAATATTTAAATTAATTTAATTATCCCAATATTCCTATTTAAATAAACCTAATCTATTTTAATTAGTTAATGATCTTGAATTAAAAGTTTATGCCTTGAAATCATAATAAAGAAATTTAAATTTTCTATTAACTTTATTTACATTAAATAAATATATTATTTAAATAATTTTATTTAAACCATTGTTTTATAAATTTTTAAATTATCAATATTAAAAAAAACTTAAACCCTAAAATCATTAATAAATAAAATAAAACTAAAGGTAAAATAACTTTTCAACACAAATACATTAATTCATCATATCGCATTCGAGGTAATAATCCCCGCATAAAAATTACTATCACAATTATAAAAATCACAAATATAAATATTAAAATTCTTGAATATTGCAATAAATTTGTAAATATAATTAATCTTAAAAATCTAAAAAAAATAATTATCCCATATTCAGCTAAAAAAATTAATGTAAAACCCCCACTAAAATATTCAATATTAAATCCAGAAACTAATTCTGACTCTCCTTCAATAAAATCTATAGGTCTTCGATTCAACTCAGCTAAAACTCTAATAAAATAAATTATAAATAATGGATAAAGAATCACAACATACCAAATATAAATTTGATATTTACAAAAATCCAAAAATGAATATCTTTCCCTCAAAATCATTAAAACTAAAATAATTAAAATAAATCTAACTTCATAAGATAACATTTGAGAAACAGATCGTATTGATCCTATTATTGAATACATTGAATTAGCTGATCATCCTATAAAAATTACAATATAACCCCCAATAGATATAAATACAAATATTAATAATACAGAATAATTTAAAAAATACAAATTAGTAACATATGGAAATAACATTCATATAATTAATATTAAGACAAATCTTATTATTGGACACAAATAAAATAAATTATAATTAGACTTATAAACATAAAATATCTCTTTATTTAATAACTTAATTGCATCTCTAAAAGGCTGTAAAATTCCAATTATTCCTACCTTATTGGGCCCTTTCCGTAATTGTACATACCCTAAAATTTTTCGCTCTAATAAAGTTAAAAAAGCAATCCCTATCAATAATACTAATAATAATATAACCAAATTTAAAATATTCAATTTAATATAATTAAAAAATTCATTTATAAAAATTATTACTTATATAATTTACAATAATATATATATATATATTTAAATTCTAAATTTAAAACACTTATCTGCCAAAGTAATAAAATGTATTAATTAACATTAACATCTTAAAATATTTAATTTTATTCATTTTAAAAAAAATCATTTTAAATAATTAGTCCTTTCGTACAAAATTACTTTATTATTATTATAGATAGAAACCGATCTGGCTTACACCGATCTTAACTCAAATCATGTAAAATTTTAATAGTCGAACAGACTAAAATATTAAATATCTCCATTTAATTTTTATTTTAATTCAACATCGAGGTCGCAATCATTTTTTTCAATATGAACTTTCAAAAAATATAACGCTGTTATCCCTAAGGTAATTAATTCTTTTATAAATTTTTTTTATCTATCAATATAAAAAATTTATTCTTTATTTTCTCAAATATCTTTGTCTATTATATTCTCTTACAAATTAAAGTTAAATTAATTTAATTATCCCCCCAACAAAATATAATTTTAAATTTTATAATTATTCTTAAATTATTTATTTTAAATTTTATATAAAATTCTATAGGGTCTTCTCGTCCCATAATATCATTTAAGCATTTTTACTCAAAATTTAAATTTTAATTTTTTATTATAGACAGTTAAAATTTCATTCATTCCTTCATTCCAGTCTCCAATTAAAAGACAATTGATTATGCTACCTTTGCACAGTCAAAATACTGCGGCTATTTAATTATATAATCATTGAGCAGAACAGATCTTATATTAAATTCATAAAACTATGTTTTTATTAAACAGATGAACCCTACATTTATTACCTTTAAATAATAAATTTATTTTGCCTAATTCCTTAAATAAATTTTTATTTAATTATTATTATTATTTTATTATTTATAAATTCATTATACTTATTTTATCATTATTAATTTATAATTTTTATTTATATAAATATTTTTTTAATTTATTAAATCTTTTCAATTAAATCTTATAAAAATATTTTTTATAAATTATTAAATTTTTTCCATAAATTTAAAATTTTAATAATATTCTTAAAAAAAAAATAAAATTAAACTTACATATTATAATATATTTAAAATAATTTATAGATTATCCCATAAATTTTTTATATAAATCTTGTAATTAACTTCATAATAATAAAATTACAAATTTTTTATATATAAATTAAATTTAAATCAAAAAAAACTAGATACCAAAAAAATTGATTGAAATATCTTCTCTAAATAAATATTCAAAATAATTATTTTACATTAAATTTCATATTTATTTAACTCTTTTTATATCGAGAAATTTTCAAACCCTTAAATTTTTTTTTATAAACCCTGATACAAAAGGTACAATAAATTATATTTACTTTTTAATATTTAATTTTAAAAAATTCACTTACATTACTTTTCCTATCATAAAAATAAAATTATTTCATTTTATATACTTAAACAATCAATTTTTATATATCTTTAATATTTTATATTTTAATATAACTTTATTTATTAATAAAATCTTATTTCCAATAAAAAAAATTATTTTTTCTATTAAAATTTTATTAAACTAAAAAATAATCTTTTCAATGTAAATGAATTATTTTATTTTAAACTAAAATTTTTTATTAACTCTAAATACACTTTCCAATATATTTACTTTGTTACGACTTTTTCCACAAATTATATTAATGAAAATGACGGGCAATTTGTACACATTTTAAATAAAATTCAATTTATAAATTTATATAAATTTACATTTAAATCCTATAATTATAAAATTTTTAAAATTATTTTAATTCTAACTAATAACAATTAAATGTAACTCATTTAAATCTTAATTATTCTACATTTTGATTTGAATTTTAATTTTAATCTAATTTTCTAATTTATATCTACTAATAAAATTTTTCAACAACAATACATAAAAAACATATAAATTAAGTATCTCCATTCGTGGATTATCAAATTAATCAACAAGTTCCTCTAACTTTATAAAATGCCGCCAAATTTTTTATCTTTAATGTTCCTACATTTACTATTTTAACTAATTTTTTTTTAATTAAAATAATAGGGTATCTAATCCTAATTTCTAACAAAATTTATTTAAACAAATTTTATAAATCTTATTTTAATTTATTAATTTCCTAATTTTATCATATTTCACCAAAAATAAAATTTTAAATTAATATTTTTTATTTATAATATATAAATATATTTTTAATTAGTTATAAAAATTTATTCTTATCTCAAGTTTAACCGCAATTGCTGGCACTTAATTTATTAATAATTAAATTTAAATTTCTATTATTAATTTTCATTAATTTAAATTATTCTAAATATTAAATATTAAATATTAAAATTATTTAAATTTTATATTGTATACTAAAATTTATTTATATTTTAAATTAAAAAATAACTTAAAAAAAAAAAAATTTATTTTATTTATGAATAATTTTAATTATATCATAATTATTAATTTTTTTATATTAAAATTCCTCCCTTTCAATTA
>JBCEZV010000089.1:801320-828027 GCA_039654365.1 Cataglyphis livida
GAAATGCCCGCCATCCATCCTAACGCAAGCTCTCATGCGTTTCAGTAAATTTATTTTCACATTCTCCATTATTTCTTCGTCCACATTCCAAATAGCATGTCGTAGTTTTGTTTCTAGCTCTTCGATATCTTTGGGAAGCGTTTTGTAAATTACTTCCTTACAATATCCCCATAAAAAGAAATCTAAAGGATTGAGATCCGGAGATCTTGCGGGCCAACGTATCAGGCTGTACCGACCTATCCAGCGTCCAGGAAAATGCTCGTTTAAATAATTTGTGACGATCCTGGCGTTGTGTGGCCCAGCACCGTCTTGAAAGTTGAAAGACAATCTCATTTCTTTCAAATAATGGTACATCTAGAAAATCTGGTAGATTTTCTGTTAAAAAATCAACGTAGGTTCTTCCAGTTAAAACATCTGGAAGAATAACTGGACTAAGTATTTCAGTGCCCATTATTCCAGCCCACATATTAATCTTCCAATGAGTTTGAAAATTTCAAAGTCGCGTGATTCTCGGATTTTCCTCGCTCCAAAAGTGCATATTATGCACATTAAAAATTCTTTTTTGTGTGAATAGCGATTCATCACTGAATATCACACGAGAGAAATACCTGGAATCTCGATAGATGTTTCGTAGAAAATTTTCGCAAAACATTTGTCTTGCGGGGTAATCATTACGGGCCTATCCCGTTTCCGTTGATTGTATTCGCGAGCTATATATATATATATATATATATATATATATATATATATAATCTGTTGTACATAACGTGTGAATAAATCATTGTCATATGTTAAGCAAAGCGAGTGTGTAACTTGCGAGCCCGAGTCTTTTCCTTCTCCCGAATCCTGGAACCGATGAGCCGATCCGTGGCGTCGAGAAAGGTAGACCGTTACATGGCGCCCGAACAGGGACCGGACCGTTGTAGACTTCGCTCGCAGGTTGCACCTTGATCCATGCTGTCTTGGATTTACGATCTAAGTAAGGTACAAATAATCGCGCAATTAACCGATCGCGGTCTTGAACCCGCCGGAACCCTAGACGTATTGCGCCAAAGGCTGCGGGACCACATTATTAGCCGGGCCAAAATGGCTACGAAGGAAATACTGAAGGTCGGCGAGGATCGGTTCGCCAGCGCTAGCACCACGGTTGAACAAAGGAAGCCCTCCAAAGCGCTCAACCAGATTCGAAAATGGGGATGCCACTTTGATGGCAAAGACCTCGTAGCTTTCCTAGAACGATTGGAAGAATTGAGCGCGTCATATGAAATCAAGGAGAGATACCTACTATTAGGGCTACCCGAACTTCTAAAAGGGGACGGTCTACCTTTCCCGACGCCACGGATCAGCTCGTCGGTTCCAGGATTCGGGAGAAGGAAGAGACTCGGGCTCGCAAGTTACACACTCGATTTGGCCAACAAACAACAATGATTTATTTACATATGATATACAACAGACTCGGTCAGTGAACATAGCTTGCGAATATAAGTAACGGAAACGGAATAGGCCCGTAATGCAAGAAACGAAATCACTACTCCTAATCCGGATGCGAGATCAAGCCAGGACGTGACGTCTGGTGCCGAGGATGCGTACAGCTCAGCTGCTCCTGAAAAAGACTAAGGGCCAATCGGCTTTGCGGCTTGTCCTGAGAAGGACTAGGCACTGGAGAGATGCTGTTCCTGGCGTCACGAGCGGGCACGAGTCAGTTTTACTAATTAGGCGGTATATGCAAGATAAATGCGGACGCGACGCGTACTGTGAACAGAGCCTAAAAGCTCTTGGTCGTGGATCACTGGGAGATTCCCGCGCGGTCGTAGTCGACGGTATTGCGAGGAGGCGACGAAGAGAGCACTTTTCGCCACGGACAGCGCCAGTCGTCGAGAGCACTCGACAGGGAACGAAAGCACTCGTCCCCCGGGCCGGAGGTGGTTGGTGTAAGGGAGAGCACTCCCTTGCACCGACAGGACTGGACGCCGAGACCGCTCGGCCGAAGTCGAGAGCACTCGTCTACTCGACCAGGTTAAAGGAACGGTATAAGGATCGGTCAGTTGGAGATTCAGAGAGCGCTCTGAGGCTTCTAGCGTCCCGAGGATCGGGACCAGGGACTAGTACCGCGAGCCGTGTCGAGCCGGCTTATATACCCGGCCGGCTTCCCTCCCTAAGGCTCGCATCGCCCAGCGGCGTAATGATAAAATTTATGAGGCGCCGAGCGCTAGCCTCTTCTGCGGATGGGTGGACGGTCCGCGAGGCTTTCGTAACGACCTGTGTCGTTACATCACCCCCTTTTATTTCGAGGGGGATTTTGTGCCGATAGCTGCCGGCTGGAGCGTGGTCGTCCTTGGTCGAATCTGACGAACCACTTTCCGGAGGATACGCGCACTCTATATTGCCGCGAGATGTGTGCGGCAAAATGCGGCACTTCGGCCACCTTTCCGCTGGGCTGGATGACGCGAACGGGCGGGGGTAGTGCGGCCCCTACGTCGCTTTGCAATGTCATGGCGACTACTGGCTCTGGTCCCGGTGAACTGAGGTCAGGATCGATGCCACGGGAGACGGTCGGAATCGCCGGGGATGATCGTCGGCGACCGCATAATCCTCGATCGTGCCTGGATGTCTGCGGCCTTAGGCGAGGGTCGGTGCCTTGCGGTCTGGTCGGGGTTAGCCGTCGGCGGGTCCTCGGGGGCTCTCGGCTTCGCTGGGGTGGTGGCGGCGGCGTCTCTAACAGGATCGCCCTCCTGCGACGCTGCTCCCGGTCAACCCTCTGGACGATAGTCCCTACCCACGCGTGGTAGCTGCGCTCGTGCTCGGTCTGGCTGGCTGTCGTCTTCGAGACAAGTCCGATCCGAAGAGCTCGCGAAGTGTTTCCCGTTGAGAGGCCATTTCGCAAATAGTCGACCGGTGGACGAGCCGCTTCGTCTTTTATACCGTGGCGTGGTGGGGGTTCGGGAAGTTGTTTTCGGGGATTCCCCCCTAACCCCATAGATGTGTTCATACATCGCCATGAATCATCACAGGACCGGCATGTTCCCGCGGAGTGTCGGGTATCCCCAGTGATTGTGGGCTCGCGTCACTAGATCTGGAGTATTATTCGGTTGGTATAGTTCCGTGGCCGGTGTTGTCTTCCGGGGCCTACGCTGTCCTCTTCCCCCGGCGTTCTGAGGAAGAGGGAAGGCCGATTGATTCTCTCATGTTAGTTGTCCCTCGTCTTCTTCCGACGGATCGTCGACGGTTTGGAATGCCGGCTTTACGTCTTGCACGTGCACTTGTCGATGCCAGCGGCTCTGCTCGTCCTTCAGGTCTATTATGATTGGTGAGATAATGCGCCTCACGGTCGTAGGCCCGATGTACTTGGACGGGAGTTTGGCGTTGAAACTTCGGGCCTTGTTGGAGAGCGGGCGATCCCGCTTCCACACGCGGTCACCTATCCTGGGACGCCAATCGCGCCGGCGTAGATCGTAGTGGTGTTGATATTGGAACGGCCGAGCCAAGTTAATGCGGACGACCTCGTGAGCCTCCTCCAAAGCGTGTCGAACGCTTTCCGGTGTGGCGGCAGGTGTCGCGTTAGGTCGGTCCTCGGGATGGGGGAATCGCAATTCCCGTCCGTGGACAAGAAACGCTGGGGTGTATCCGGTGGCGGCCTGCCTCGCGGTATTATACGCAAACTGGAGCTGAGGGATGTATTCATCTCATCGGCGGTGTTTCTTTCCCATGTATTAAGAAATCATTGTCTTCAACGTCCGGTTAGCACGCTCGACGGAATTGGGGGGTGTATGCTGGAGAGGTTTGGTGTTTGAATCCGAACGACCGGAAGGCGTTTTCGATCTGACGCGACATAAACTAAGTCCCGTTGTCAGAAATTATGAGATCGGGACACCCGTGTCAGTATATGACGCGTCTAGTGAATTCGCGGGTTACACCTATGGCGGTGGCGCGCCTCAAGGGAACCATTTCCACCCACTTGGAGAAGCGGTCCTGCATAGTCAGGAGCCACGCGTTCCCCTGTGTCGAATGCGGCAGCGGTCCGACTAGATCGATCGCGACCTGTTGCCACGGAGCCGAGACGTGAGTTGCGCGGAGTTTATCGGTCGGGCGCTGTTGGGAGGTTTTATGCGCGGTACAATTTTCGCAAGAGCGGACGTACTAAGCGATATCTTTAAACATCCCTGGCCAATAATAAACGCGCGCTACGCGAGCAATTGTCTTCGCGACGCCTAGATGCCTCACCGTTGGGTCATCGTATAACCGACGAAGTATACTAGGTCGCTGCTGGGTGGGGCCACAAATCTTCCACTGGTCTTCGGCTGGGACATCCCGAAAGTCCAGGCTGTGCAGAACATGGCGGAACAGCTTTCCTTCCTGCATCCGGTAGTCCGAGAAATCGGCAGATCGAGCCTTCAAATCTCGGCGGACTCGGTTATACCAAGTGTACCTTTTTCCTCCCTGGACGGCACAAATCTCTGGTCGTCGGGACAGAGCATCTGCCACCTGGTTTAGAGCTCTCTTCCGATACCGTACGTCAAAATCAAATTGCTAGAGCTCAAACAACCATCGCCCAAAGCGGCCCGTGGGGTTTTCGATTTGTTGCAGCCATCGGAGAAACTGATGGTCCGTGAATCGGTAGCCCTCGAGGTAGTCTCTCATCCGCCTAATACTCCAGACTACGGCGAGACATTCCAGTTCGGTTGCGCTGTAATTAAGCTTACGCTCCGCGCCGTTCAGCGTTCGACTGGCATATCGCAATCGCGCACTTCCCCTCAGGGGATTCCTGAGTGAGGACGGCCCCCAGACCGTACGAGCTGGCGTCGGTCTGTAAGACGAATGGTTTGTTGAAATCGGGGCAGGCTAGTATGGGCGCGGTCGTCAACGCCGCCTTTAGTCGTTGGAACGATCTTTCCTCCTCCGTTGACCAACTAAACCGGGCACCCTTTTGAGTCAGACGTGTTAACGGAGCGGCAACTGCCGAAAAATCTGGTACAAAACGTCGATATCCACGATATCATGATGCCATGCCCACGAATTGGCGTATTTGTCGAATGTTCGTGGGCGCAGGCCAACTGGTGATGGTACTGACCTTATCTGAGTCGGTCCGAATGCCCTCTCGGTCTACTATATGTCCGAGGTATCTTAGCCGGTCCTGGCAGAAGTGGCACTTCTGGGTATTTATACACAGTCGGGCCTCTCGCAAGCAGCGGAACACTTCCCTTAAGTGTGCAAGGTGATCTTTGAACGTTCGGCTGACGACGATAATGTCGTCTAAATAGACCAGCACTTGGGGTTCTAACTCTGATCCCAGTACACTGTCTAGTAGCCTCTGGAAAATGGCTGGAGCGGAATGGAGCCCGAACAGCATGACTCGAAATTGGAGGAGTTCCCTGCCCGATATAGTGAAGGCAGTGGCAGGGCAGCTCCCCAGGTCAAGCGGTACTTGCCAATATCCTTCTTTTAGATCTAATTTGGAGTACCGAGCTCCTCGTAATTTATCGAGGGTTGCGATTATGTGCGGTAGAGGGTATGCGTCCTTCTCTGAGGCCTGGTTCAGCTTTCGATAATTGATGCAGAACCGGTAGGTGCCGTCTTTCTTTTTGGCCAACACCACTGGGGAGCTTCAAGCACTTGCGGATGACTCGATTACTTCTGCTTCGAACATGCGATCCACCTCGGTTAATGACTGCCTGCATTATAGAATTTCGCGGCCGGTACTTTTGCTTAATTGGGCTTCCCGGTTTTAATCGGATCTGGTGTGTAATCCGATTAGTCGGCCCGCGCACTGTGTCGAACTCTTGCAGTTCGTGGGGCAAAAATTCCCGGAGCCTCTGATCTTCCGGCGATCGGGAATTGATCCCCTAAGATATCTCTCCCTCTATGGTGGCCGTTTGGCTCGGCTTACTCGATGTGGCGGCACGGGATGGCGGCGGCATCGTGATCTGCAACTCGGCCCATAGATCGGTGCCGATAAGAACTGGGCTGCCGAAATTCGGCAGGACTTGGAAAGTGTGTTTTACGGCCCGCCCTCCGATGGTAAACGGTAACTCTAGTTCCTCGGCGACCGGTGCCTGAGTGCCGTTGGCAAGGCAGATGTATCCGTCGGTTGGTTGAGACAATCGGCCCGCTTTCCTGACCAGTTCAACCGTGTCGGGATTAACAAAGGATCCCGAATCAAGCAGAGCCCAGAAGGTCCGTCCCAGAGCGTGTATCTGTACATGCGGCCGGGGAGTATAAATTAACTCGAAGCGGCGTGTCGGTCGGCTCGTTTCCGACTCGCTCGCCGTTTCCCGACGGCGGGTGACAATCTCGGGTCAACATCCCGTCTTTTCCACAGCGAGAGCAGAATTTCCTGGAGGGTCGCCTACATTCGAGGCGTGTGTGCCCTCGTTGTTTGCAGCTTTATCAGCAGATGGCGCGGTCGTAAGTGGCGGCCGCCAGAGTAGCCACTGTATCGGTTGGCCGTTGACCATGGTCCCGCCGTCTCTGATCTATGTCTTCAAAAACGGCGGCACGGCTGCAGAGATCGCTTACGCTTACAACATCCTCGTGGATATATTATTTTACGTTATTCCGTTTAATTTTATACTCTTTAGAGTATTAACTCTAATCTTGAATATAAACGTTTTTTATGTACTCTGCAATAATTATTTATATTTTATTTTATCATTTTTAATTTTTTGTTTAATAAAAAAAAAATATATATATATATACACAAATATATGCATGCGTGTGTGTGGGTGTATAAGTATGCCCACCGTTTGTTTGGACACCGTTTATTTGCCCACCGTTCGTTCGCACACACGCGCGCGTGCGCACACACACACACACACACACACGGGGGGAGGAGAGGTGCAAGGTCGCCCTCGGCCCCCCTTCCGCACTCAGCACGGCAGTAGATAAGGTGAATCCCTTACAAACAACTTACAAAGTACATGCTACATTGTGTCAAATGAACGGTGTCCAAACAAACGGTGGGCGAATAATGGTGTCCAAACGAACGGCAAATGAACGGTGTCCAAATGAACAGTGCGCATCTTTCTGTGTCCAAACGAACGGTGTCCAAAAGCTACTGTATCCAAAATTACTGTGTCCAAATGCACTGTGTCCAATTGAACCGTGTGCAAAATCTTGTGTCTGTTTGAGACGTGTACATTTGCACAATGTCCAATTATACTGTGTCCAAGTGAAGACCACTCTCTCTAAAGCACCGCCTGTGGAATAACAAAAGTAAATGGTATAACACTTTGTACATCCGTTTAGCGCAATGATTTCCGAATGAGACACTATTTTGTCGATGACAAAACTCTGACACTGACAAACAAATATTGTTTCCAAAAGGTCCTTACTTTATCGTTCTTATAATCACTGTCATCCGACAATCCGCTTGATTTTTATCAGAGTCTAATATAGCTTCAAATTTATTATTGTCAATCTGTTCCATATTTTGCAAGTTATTATAGCGAAATCTTCTTCTATATTGAACACTGAATACTACTGAATATTCTGTACGACATACACACTCATAAAATTTTAAAAAAATTTCAAAGTGTCCACTATATTCTTTCAATAGATGTTTTCAAATCGTATACTTACTATGATTTAACACTCTTCGTTCTTCATTATTTATTGCTTTTTGAAAGATGTGTCTAGAAAACAAAAATTGTGTAAAAGGTTCTAACGTTTTACGAATTGTACTTGTGCAGAAGTGGGAATCTTCCAACTTTAACGAATTAAAACTTATGCTAGTATTTTTATTAAGCGGGGTGTTTCTCCTACTTTTCATATTTTATTCATAGTGATCGTTGATTGGTGAGTTCAATATCGGAGTTCAATATCGAGGGTTTCTTTGCACGTGATCATGTTAGAGAAAATTCTATCGTTATTGTGTTTATTTGCAAGGTATTTTATTAGAAGAACTTTTTTTATATTGTCGGTATTTTTTAATTTTTTTCCACCGAAAATTAAGGGATCTATTTATTTTTTGTCATCTCGAGGAGACCGTCGTTATTTCATCACAAATCCTGTCCTGTATATCTTTTTTACGGTTACCCATAGATAAAATTACGGTCTGTTTATTGAACGATTCGTTATTTTGTTAAAAAAATTATCGTTATTTATAAATTAATGCATCCGAACAATGCATCGGTATCCGATAAACGGCTTCCTAGAACAAAAATGAATACATGAAGTACATCGCAATGATTCTATTTTATTTTATTTTATATTATTATTTATAAATGATAGCAGCTAAATGTCAGTGCTCGTTTTTATAATGTAAAACATTGCGACTCTCGATAAACGGCTCTTTCTAGAAAAAAAAAAAAAAATGAAGTGGACCGCGTAGTTCTATTTTATTTTATATTATTATATTATATTTTATGTTATATTGTTATATTTTATTTTATATTATTATTTATAAATTATAGCGGTCAGACATCAGCGTTTGATCTTATAATGTAAAACATTGCAACCTACGATAAACCTAGAAAAAAAGGGTATTTTGTTAGAAGAATTTTTATTTTGTCGATTTCTTTTAGTTTTTTTTGTCGAAAAATTTCAGTAAGGGAGATCTATTTATTTTTTGTCATTTTGAGAAGACCGGTGTTGTATCACTTGTATCTTTCTCGGTTACACGGTTACTATGTTTGTTACCCATAATGTTTGTTACCCGCAGATATAATTACGATCTGTTTGTTGTTGACCGATTTGTTTTTATCATCAATCGACAAACATTGCCACAATTTCAAGGAAGAAATCGTGAAGTCGGTAAGACGTAACAATATTATTTATAAACGTTGAGACTCCCCATAAATGGCTTTTCCTAGAAAAGAAATGAAAAAGATCGCGAATTTCTATTTTATTTCATATTATTTATAAATTATAGCGGCCGGACATTGGCGCTCAATTGCTCTTCCTAAAAAAATGGTATTTTGTTAGAAGAATTTTTATTTTGTTGGTTTCTTTTAGTATTTTTTTCTGTCGAAAAATTTCAGTGAGGGACATCTATTTATTTTTTGTCATTTCGAGGTGACCAACGTTGCTTTATCACCACTCTTTCTATATCTTTATCACGGTTGCCCGTAGATATAATTACGGTCTGTTGAACGATTCGTTGTTTGAATATTTTGTTAGAAAAAATTATTATCGTTATTTATAAATTCATACTTCTGGACCGATGTATTGGTACCCGATAAACGGGTCTTCTTAGAAAAAATGAACAAAACATCACCATGATTCTATTTCGTTTAAATATTTGATTAGAAAAAATTATTATTAATGCGGTTGTGTTTGTTGGTTAAAAAAATTTTATTATATCGGCCTTTCTATTACGCAATTATAATCATATCCTAAATAAACACGCGATAAACGTGCGATGAGCATCCTCCGCCCGCGCCACGTCATTTCCCCACGTGACATCATTTCCCCACGGTTTTCCCTAACTCCGCCACTACTCGGAGGACCTGAGTTAAAACCGGCCTAGTATTCCTACTATGACCGTTAACATTATTTGCGTAGAGTGTAACGTCACAACAGGGGCGTATCACAACGCCGCACACCATACACGAGTTCGAGCCGAACGTTCTGATTGGATAAAGTATCGGAGATTTCAGCGCGAATCATTTATCTCCCAATCATCGCGCGGATCATCACCGATATAACCGTATGCATCGTGGACCAGAACGGAAAGTTAATTGATTTTTGCGGCAAGAAAATAACAATTTCTGCATGCGCAACGAAGAAAATAGAGAGGCGCGCTTGTCATAAACAAGAGTCGAACGTGAGATACACACCCATCACTGCCGTAGCGTCGCCCCTAAACGCGAAGAGGAGAAATAAGAAGAAGAACGAAAGATTAGCCGTCGCCAACGCAATTTTTCTGTGCTTCTTAGGTTCGTCATCCCGAAAACAGCTCGTTCGTGAAATGAGCGACATCCTGAGCATCGTTGGAGAACCGATCTTCGACGACCGCATCAACAAGATCGAGACTCACTTACAATCCCATATTCGGTACCCCAATACCATATTCGGTAATAGCGACGAGATACAAATTCCTATGCAACACTAGGATCTCTACACGTTATGCGAAAGTTTCCTCTATAACGAGAGCAGAATTGAGTCGAAGAAACCGCAGGAAAAAAGTTCGACGAGATTGGTGAACAATTGCGTCGCATTTATGTTCAAAGAAATTCGCTACGAACTCGACGGGGTTGAAATCGATCAAAACAGAAACGTCGGAATAACGAGCACAATCAAGAATTACGCGTCGCTGACGAAAGAGGCAAAGTATTACAGAACGCCGGGATTTGACGGCAAAGAGTAATTCGCCGATCGACGATTTCAACTTTTGCGTATCCCTCAATGTGTATTCCTAGGTTTCTGCGAGGATTAAAAGTGTCGTGATCAACATGCAACACGAACTCATTCTGATATGAGCGTGTAACAATCATAATTGCGTCATATCGCGCGATTTGCAATCTAAGATAGTTCTATTGAAAATACAGTGGCGAATGCCTCATGTAGTGTTACACGATGTTAATAAATTGGTTTAATAAATATTACATACGAGATAGATAGCGGAAGATATCTGAGCGTCGCTTTTCGCTCGTGAGATCACGAGTTTCCGCTCCTGCAGAGTACGACCAAACACTCGTGAGCGGTTAAAGCGGCAACGCAACTCGAGAAACCGCGATACGTTATCTTCACTACTATCTTCGCTACAATCTGGAAGAAAAAACGTTCTATCTCAGGATCCTTCCCTGTTCGACGATTGCAAACTGATCAATGTCAAACTGTATCTTATATCAGATTTTTATCCGTACAATGATATGAATCTGGATTTTGAAAAGGATAAAATCGCCGTATTGTACATGTACAAAATTTCAAAAAACGTATTACGGATGCGATAAAGTCGAAGCACTCTTTAATCTAGTCAAATTTAAAACGTACGGTCCGATAATGATCATCGATTGTTCTCGATAGAACGAATCGATCAAGAATGCCACCGTGGATATTCGTATAGAGTTCGATTGCAAGAAAAACGTACTTTCTAACTACAGCTTATTTTCTCATCATTCACGTTCGAGTGGTGGAGTACAATCTGCTCAATATCGTGCGCAGAATTGTATAGAATAATATAGAGATAATTAAACAATATGGAGGGAGAATAAAGCGTTTAAAAATAGAAAATCTAGAGAAATGGACATTCTAACTTCGATTCGCGGCGATGATGAACATACCGACCTTCAAGATTTCGTCATCAACGAAAAATTTGTCGTTAAAGAAGCAGCCGTGTTAAAACACGGCGCAGAATTAGCGCATTACATCTTCTGCGCACCGATGTCGTGGGATCTACTAACGAAGGCGGAAAAAATGCAAGCGTTTTGGTTGACCACCAACCATCACCAGCTGAAGTGGAAGTGACGATGATCACGTCGATTATAAATCGATAAAGAGATTCGTTTGGAACGCCGTATGCCGTGGAACAAGACCCGATTCTACAATGTGTATATACATTAAAGGTTACGAGAAGAAGAAATGGCTGACAAAGATCCTGAGAAACTTCAGCGAGGATCGCGACATCGTTGTAGAGACCATCGACGCCGATTACGAGGATATCGGCCGTCTAGAGACCCTGAATGCTTCGCGGGCCCTTCGCTGCGGATATCACGCGAAGAATTGCGCATTAGAGAACGTCTGCAAGTTGTGCGATTGGTGGTTAGAACGACCGTTTGCGTGATATTAAAGATTGATTTAAATTATATTATATAATCATTTATATAATTATATTGTATAACATATTATATATTATTCAAACAAAAATAATTAGCAAATAAGAGCCAGTGCTGGACTTGGTGCGCATACTTTATTTAAATATTAAATGAATCTAGCCGAATTTACGACATTAAAAAATTGAACGAACGTTTGTAGGATCTTCTTCAGCGTGAAAATTAGACGCAAACATATAATTAAATCGGTGGGTCAATCCAAGAGAACTAATCCATATCAATTACATCGTAATATGCATTGATTATCACCAAGATATCATAGGCATCTTCTTCTCTGATGAGAATCTTAATTATTTAAACCCGGTCCACATCTCTCCCAAGTTGGCAAATCAGGAAGTGCATGACACATTATGTTATTAAATCATTTCAATAGTAAACCTCCTGGAATTGACAAGATGGGTTGAATTTAACATAGAGGGTATAATACTTAAATCCTCAAATTTTCTTATTCAAAGACAATCATTTATCTTTTCAAAAATTAAACAATAAATGATTAAAAAAAATAAAATATAAAAAACTGTCAAAAATAAAAATAAATAAAATTAAAATTAACGATGAATAAATGTCAGAAATAAATAAACATAAATAAATAATGTAATGGTAAGTGAATATGTCAGATATATAAAATAAAGTCATAATACGTTAAACCAAGACATGTAATAGTAAATAAATAAACACAATAAAATTACAATAATCTTATAATGACCACTTTCAAGGTAGAAAACTGACGAGAAATAATTAATGTGTGGTGTCACTACCTTAATATATCTTGGTGAACATCAAACTGGATGGAAACGATCTTCATCGGGATTTCAATATATATTAATTTTTAACATTGAGAACGATACCTTGGGAGCCAAACAACAGTTATTGAATATTAAAGTTTTGACATCTTATCGATGACGGTCATATACATATCGGGTAGACATTCTGTGTCTGTTTGTAAATTTAGACTATTTACTTGTCTTGACATTGATTAAATAAACTCCAGCGCTGGCTCTCATTTGCTAATTTTTTTTGTTTGAATTTGTGTTTAATAGAGCCTATACTTTTTGTTTACTTTATTATATATTATGTTATATATTATGTTACATATCATGTTATATATCATATTATATATCATGTTATATATCATATTATATATTGTTATATATTATGTTATATATTATCTTATATATCATGTTATATTATGTAATCTAATATTCTAATCTAAATTTAAAAAATGTATTTGTCGTATATTAAAAAATATATTTGTTGTATATTTAAAAAATGTATTCGTCATATATTTAAATACACGTATTACGCTTAACCCGTCGCATTTTTTTCTTATCGCGACCGCGATATTCGCTCACCGCATCTCTCTTCCTGTTCGATCAAAAAAGAAGAGAAAATGATAGCCGATATTCGCGTATGGAAAAAGAAGAGGAGATACAGAGAGAGAATGACATTAAATTATATTTCGTTTTAAATAATAAAATCAACTTTATTTTATGTTAGTAAGATGTATAGTATTTACATAATATAGTACTTGTACATAATAAATGTATGTAATAAATATATATAATAAATGTGTGTAATAAATGTATATAATAAATATGTATACAATAAATGTGTATACAATAAATGTATATTCAATAAATGTGAATTCAATAAATGCATATATACGATAAACGCGTACATAAAACGATTTTTCATTTTTCTGAAACTAAAAAACAGTTGTTAGTAGCGAATAAATTCTTTTTACGCGTTACAAGTTTATAAAAAAAATACGCACCATAATATATCTTTTTGTCGTCGCTTATTGACGGTTCGATTTTGTCGTCGCTCACCAACGCACAGTAGGCGAAATCCAGAAAAAGTAGACAAAAATCAAATTTCAACATGTATTAAAATTGACAAATTAATTATGCTCTCACTTTTATAACATTCTGAAATACAAACAAAAGAAAATATGTTAAAACATTGAAAATGTAATGTAAAATTTATTTATAAAGATTGATATAATTTTCTATAATTTTTTTCCGGATATTTTGTTATTCCTTTAAGGAGCCTGTAACGAATCACGAATGCACGAAGAAATCTGAAAAAATTTATTTTGATAGTTATGAATATACTGTATCACAATAAAAAACCTCACAAAGGTAAAAAAAGTACGTCAAGTACATAAAAAATATTCCTTGTACACAACAAAAAGTTAAAAAGACACTTATCTCTGAAAAATAACCAATAAAATAATTTTTTTCTAAAAAATAAAAAACTAAATAAAATCAATAATTAATTGGCCAAGTATTTACAAGTAATTCAGTTTGTAAAGATTTACAAAAATTATATGTGTTTATAAACGGAAAAATATGGATAATTTTTTCATAATGATATAAAAATGATAATAATAATACTTGTAGTATTATTGGAAACGAATACAACACACTGTATTATTTAATGTAAATATTTTACATATTGTACGAGTTTTATTGGCTTGAAATTTTGTAGGCAATGTTTATCTTTTCACCTTTGGCCCCACAATATGATTAATTTTTAATTTGTGTCTTATAGATTGACCTATATCACATTGTCAATTGACCATAACAATGAGGTAGAAAATAGATATCGCATCATGAAAAATGAAAAGATGTGTCATCTCCAAGATTTCAAACTGATAAAATTCGTAAAATATTAACATAATATGTAAAATATTAGCATCATACATCATTTCATTTGTCTAAAACAATATAACTTTTATTTTATCATAATATTCATATTAATAAAAAAATATGTATATTTTAATTTTTGTTAACAATCACTATGCTCGCAACAGAACATTTCATAAATATCTGTTATAATTTAATTTTTTAAATTTATAAGATCAAATAGGATGGCTATTTTTGATGCGGAACCATATATATAATTTAAAAAAAAAAAAAATATATATATATATATATATATATTTATATTGTGACATTGCCGTCCCGCGCGCGTCCACCGGATCTCTCTCCGAGCGCTGGGCGCAAAAAACGCATCCGCGCCGGTCTCAAACATTCGAACCGTACCGAGATCTCCAGAGGGGCGTTATTTGTCGGATTTATTTCGTCTCTTAATTTTACTATTATTTTCTTATTTATTTATTTGGATACAACACGGAAGCCTTACCGGAGGAGAATGAGGACGGATCAAACAGCGATCACAACTCGGAAGACGACCTTCAGGGAACGAAAAAGAAAAGGAATCATTAACTACCGAATTCGGAAGTGAGACGAGAAGCGCGAGAGGACGAGGAGGATCCTCGCGCCGGGACGCAGGACCGTGTGGAGACGTGTTCCGAAGGACCCCGAGGAGGGCTCCCTCGCCGCGAGGCACAGCGGGAAAAGAGGAAGTCCGCGAAGGTCACTATGGCGTTCCTCGCTTCCGAGAACCCGGCAGGACCCGCCGAGGCCCTCTCAGGAGGGCCCCTTGAAAAATATCGACCGCGATCGCGGGGGTACGCGCGCTCCCGGTACACTCATGAGCGTGCCGCCGAACAGCGGCCTCGCGCTATTGGCCGCGATAACACGCACCCCGATTGCGCATCCCCGGCTGGCCTGGCGTTACCGATTCTAGATCGCGGTGTTCCCGGGTCAGAGTGGCGCGGAGCTGAGCGTGCGCAAGACGTGCGAAATAGACATTTCCGTCCGCGAAGATTCTGAGTAGACATGTAGGAATAGACGTGTGGGAAAGATCCCGGACGAGAGCGAGGGGACGAGAGAGAGAGAGTACGGCGAGATCCCGACAGACCCCGAGGACGAAGCCTGCGAGCAGCAAAATCAGCGGACGGCCGGACGCCTCGACAGAAAGCATCGTCACCGGTGAGGTTATCCCGCTACGTATTAGCCACGCATGTTCGCGATATCGGGAGCGCGTCGTTCTGCCGTCGTGGTCGTAATTTAGTGTTGTGTTGGCGTCCGAGCTCTGCTCGGAAATTTGGCAAATATCGCGTCGTTAGGGCTTAATTGTATTAGTGACACGGCCCCGTCGGCAAGCGATTCAAGTCTTGAAGCGTCTCGAGGGTTGGACTAAGGTAGTATCGCGCGTATTCTGGTAGTATTCTATATCGTCTTTCTGGAGATCGCGGACCGGGAATACCGCGTAGTATAATAGCCGCGCAATTTCTCGCCTGTCTAGTGTCTAAGTCGTGTATATGTGAGTGTGTCTCGCGATCCGGTATTCTTTGTCAAACGTCGAGTGTGAGTGTGTTTCGTGCGAATATTTCGGTCAATTCTTTTCTTTGGCAAATTATATGCGTCAGGACGAATGAGTGTGGGAGTGATTTCGCGGAGAGTGCGAAAGACAGTTTGAGCGTTGCGGGTTAAATTGGCGCGGTGCATGCTAAGGGTGCACGTAGTAGTCTGGATGCCTGTAGTATTCGTATGGCATGCTAAAGTAACAAACGAAATCTTGTCAATCCACGCGGTGCGTGATAATCGACCCGATATAATTGCGCTCGGGCCTAGGCCCGATCGGCTCTAATTTTACGACGATCTTTCGCGGCGCTAAGTCGTTTCTAACACCCAGACTCGCTTCCGCGAATTTCTTTACACTGGATGTATCCTAGCTTATCTTTGTTCATCATTCGGACATATCTTTTCTAAATTAATAAAGTTGTTATTTATTTGTTACGATCGGCGAAGTTAATTTCTTTTGCGCGTATTTGTCGCCCTAATTGTATCGCCTCTTGCCTTTATATGGCGTTCTTTCAACATTCGCCCTGCCCCTCTACCGTTAGGTAAGCTAGCCAGCCCGCGACGAAATCAAACGCTTTCTTCGCGTTTTTTTCGCGTCTATCTCGCATATTTGTCGAATTGATACGCGCAAGATAGTATCTGGCGCCCAACTTAAATTTTCGCGAGTTTTACGGTTTCGTCACTGCATGCGCGGAACATCTTCCACCCCGTTCCCTTTCGGCGTGTAATCCCTTCTCCGTTCTTTGTGTTTTTGTCGACGATCCATCCTTTTCCCGTATCTCCCGACCGGCGAATCATATTCTCGTTCGCCGGCACCACCGAACAGCGGCATGTCGGAGAGATCTCGACGGCGTACGCGCGCTGGGAAAAAGAAGTCGTCGTAATATATATATATATATATATATATATATATATAATATTATATTTTATATATACAGGGTGTTCCAGAACAACCTTCCGTCCGTTAAATGACGTATTCCTGATACAATTCTAAGATGATTTTTTCTTTATCAAAATTTGAATTGAAGCGTAATTTTTGAGTTACAAGCAAAAATAGTTAGCAAATCACGCGTCGAATACAGAAGGCAGGCATTAGCGGCGCGGCGCGGCGCGCCGCGAGCGCTCGACATAGCTGACCGTCCGACGTGTGATTACCACCGCATGAGTTGCTAACTATTTTATCTTCTACTATAAAATAATGCTTTAAATAAAATTTTGGTAAATATGAAAATGTCTTAAAAAACGTCAGAAATACGTGTTTCTTAAAATAATGTCACCTTAGCAAAAGTTGTTCCGGATCGCTGGCCGTCGGACGCTGCAATCAGCTGATTGCTACACGTGATGTGTGTATGGCGGAATGTGTGCGTAAAAGAAAGAAAGAGAGAAAGACAAAGAGAGAGAGAGAGAGAGAGAGAGAGAGAGAGAGAGAGAAAGAAAGAGAGAGGAAGAGAAAGTGAAAGAAAGACAGACGTTTTTACACGCACGCACGTACGCATACACTTTTCTTCTCGCTCTCTTTCTCTTTATTACACAAACACTTATACACTCTCTCATTCTGTCACTCACTCACTCACCTGCTCACTCACAGCGTAGCGAATCTTCATGCTACGTATTATTAAATAACAATAAATTTTCCCAAATATAATTTATTAATTACATTATTCTTGCGGTCTTGCGATTGACTGAAATCTTCGCATCGTGAATGCAATAATTTCGAAAACGTAATAACGTATAACACATGCTTTTTAAAATAATAACTATTTATTATAATAATTATTTATTATAATCAGAAATAGTTATTATGATAAATTATTAATTTTTTTAAGTACGTTATTATACGTTTCATGTTTTCTACCGCATTTGCAATGCAATAGTTTTAGAAGATCATTCGTCTCATCTCGCGTCAATTACGCGCTACGCGCACGTCGGGGCTTGCACGGTTACATGTCGCGTTTCTCGCAGCGCTAGGAAACGTAACAATGTTCGCGCAGTAACAATTGTCGCGCAGTCTCTGCGGTCCGTCGCTATTAATAATAACCGTGCAGCAATTAATAATACGTAGCATGAAAATTCGCTACGCTGTGAGTGAGCAAGTGAGTGAGTGAGTGACAGAATAAAGGAGTGTATAAGTGTTTGTGTAATAAAGAAAAAGAGAGCGAAAAGAAAAGTGTATGCGTACGTGCGTGCGTGTATAAACGTCTAACTATTTTTGTTTGTAACTTAAAAATTACGCTTCAATTCAAATTTTGGTAAAGGAAAAATCGTTTTAGAATTGTATCAGGAATACGTCATTTAACGGACGGAAGGTTGTTCTGAAACACCCTGTATATATATATATATATATATATATATATATATATATGTATTATTTTATATGTATATTATTACGTCCGCCTTTTGTTTGTCCGTCCCTGCGTGTCGCTTGTGCTGGTGTGCTGTACTGTTTTCGGGAGATGATTCTCTGACGCGTCGCTAAAGGAAATGTTATTAAACAGCTGACATTTGGATGTTTTGAGTTTTTCGCCATCTTAGTCTTGCGGCGGATTTGATTCCGTGCGGACGTTTTCGATTGATCCCGTTCTCCTTTGTAACGAGTTTATCTGTTCTGTGTTCTGTATTCTGTGTTCTTTTCTTATATTAAAGTTCCTTCTGTTATTTATAATAAGTGCTGTTATTTACGACGCGGAACGTGTGTGCGAATTGTGACGTCCGCGATTCAATAAAACGCAAAGTCGACGCGCGGACGTAACAATATTATATATTATACAATAAACACGGTTACAAGAAAGGCAATTAAGAGTCGGATGTAACTTAATACATCATTACATAATAATAATAAAGCACAGGATATTTCTTATATTAAAATTCAAAAATTTGATTTAAAAAAGTCCGAAATTTCGATTTTCTTTTGGATCATCTTCAGCGGATTAAATGAGAATAAAAATGATCTTGGAATCTGACACCCAGTCTCATCTCCACAATGAGTCTCCTATCGATTTCGATCGTTAAGGAAAGGTGTGTAGTCCTCAATATAGGACATTATAGCTCTGAGGGAACGAAATACATGCTTGTAAACATCTCATCGAGAGAAAGTAAATTAAAAAATTAATGAGTTAACGAAGAGACTGATCGAAATTGGTTGGACAGAGAGAGAGAGAAAGCGAAAGCACAGTGTCAGAGTCAAACGATATATGACGATAGAAAACAAATCAGATCATAACAGGATGCAGAGCAGTATTTAGTCGAAACAGGGGCGACACAATAAATGGAGCGCGAGATTTATTTATAATTTTGTTAAATTTTCTATAATTAAGTCATATGTATCATGGAAGCATTCAGTATCTGTTTGTCTGTTAAAACTATTTTTTTACGTCTGATAAAAATCATTTCGGATATCAATCTTTTATTAAGAATAGATTCTTCGTCCAAAATCTCAACATTTTCCTAGTCAAATTCATAATTAATTAGTCTGTGGTCCGTGATCACTGAAATTTGTGTCGTGTTTCTTTTTATGTGAATGAAATTTGTGCCATTTTAAATCTAAAACCAAATTCAAACATTGTGTAAACAGATTCATTAAGAACATGTTAAGAATCGAAATTTTTGATGCTCATAAACAGATACATGAGGATGTATGCGCGCATACGCAATTTTGAATATATCCGCATCATTTCTTGTCTGTTACCAACACGTAATTTAAATGATTTCTTCAGAAAACAAAACAGATCGCTTTACTTTTGTGAGTCAACAGAGGAGACTAGAAAACAAACTTAGTTGGCTTCTTAATAAACAAAAAATTCTTGTGAAAAACAATATCCATTCGGTACATTATTATTGCACGGTTCCATCTACATCACCGGGCGAATCTTCTCTGAATAATAATCCAAATGCTAACCAACTAATTGGCTCAGAGAGCGGTCAAATTTTCCTTTATCCCTCCTCCCCTTTACCATTCTCCATCCTCTTCTTCCTTTGAAATTTTCCTTGATCCCCATTCTTTTCAAAATACTGCTGCTTCTGTTCTCAAAATAAAAAATAAATGGTTTGTGAATTTATCGTCAACTCACATCCCATCGGAGATACAAGGGTTATTACAGTTAGGTGAAAATTGCAGTTTACCTTGTAATAATAAAGACAAGGTCACTGTAGAACTTTTAAAGAACCTTGAACACAGTATCGGCAAATTTCCCAATAATTTACGAACAACAATTAGAAACCGAGCCTCTGCGATCATTCATAAACTCATAGATCTTCCTTCTTCCTCAAAATGTGATTTAACTAGGACCTCTGTTTTGACTAGAAGATTCGTACGAGATAATCCGGATGTAATTTTTACTAAAGCAGACAAAGGAAACGTCACAGTCGCTTTATATAAGGATGATTATTTAAATAAGATGAAAACCTTATTAATGGATAACAATACAAGTAGAGTATATAGGAGAGTTCTAACTCTGGTCCTCTGAGGGATATGCGGGGCGAGGGAAAGTGCCGTGCGGGGAAATGACATCACGCGGGGGAATGACGTGGCGCGAGCAGAGAATGCTCGCACGTTTGTTTAGGATATGTTTACATTCGGTGTGTAATAGAAAGGCCAATGTAATAAATAAAATTTTTTTAATCAACAAGCACAACCGCATTAATAATAATTTTTTTAATGAAATATTTAAACAAAATAGAATCATGGCGTTGTCTTATTCATTTTCAAAATATATAAACATAATAGAACCATTGCGGCGTCCTTTTGATTTTTTTCTAAAAAATTCAAAGAACGAATCGTTTAACACGTTCACGCCGGGGCCGATTTTCATTTGTTTTGCTATGAGGCGGCGCTCGAATTAATATCGCGCTTCATCTGGCGGCGCGTGATTATTGCCTGTTGGATATAGTGGAATTGCCAGAAATTAGATTGTATTGGTCTAACAACGACATGTATGCGAACGCACGCATAAAAAAGGCAATGAGACGTGACCGTTTTCTATCTATTCTTAAGACCTGCATACGCGTTGTTTGTTTGCTCTGTAGTACAGTGAGATCTTATTGTGCAAGTTGTGTAACTCGTGCCGTTTTTTCATCCTGACCACAGATTTCTGACAGTAAATAGAAAGGTGGTTAGAATGTTTTTTTAATTTTTGCCCTTATAAAAAATAGATAACATGATATGAAAATAAGTGATTCTGATGAATCTATAATTAGAAGCAGGAGAAAAGCATCAAGATTACAGATACTTTCTTCCTCTTCAGACGAGGATTTTGTTAATGTAAACAATGAAGAGAACGAATGTTCCACGGAGGAAGAAGATTTGGTGTCTAAATCAGAGAGGATCACGATGAAGAATGGCAGGAAGTAAAAGAAAGAACTGTAGTAATAAATGAGTATTCAGAAGAAGAGGAATTTTTACATGAAAACATTGACTGTAATGACTCTTTTGCTTTATACAAACTATTCTTCACGGATTACATACTAGAGAAGATAGTTGATGAAACAAATAAATATGCTACACAAAGTATAAATAATTCTTCATCTAGCAGTAGAATGCACCAACAGGACTGGCAGTCTGTTACAAGAGATGAAATGAATACTTTTTTTGGCATATTGCTTATTATGGGTATAGTGGAATTGCCAGAAATTAGATTGTATTGGTCTAACAACGACATGTATGCGAACGCACGCATAAAAAAGGCAATGAGACGTGACCGTTTTCTATCTATTCTTAAGTTTTTACATTTTTCGGACAATACCACAGCCAGAACTGAAGATCGGTTGCACAAAATTCGAAATATTATTGAAGCAATTGTGGATAACTTCAAGAGTTCTATTAAACCAGGCAAAAATATCGTTATTGATGAAAGTATGGTTCCATGGAGAGGACGTCTAGGTTTTCGTCAATACATCCCAGGCAAGCGACATAAGTATGGCGTAAAAGCATACAAATTGTGCTTGCCTGAAGGCTACACTTATAATATCGAAATTTATGCCGAGAAAAATGAAACGATCATTGAAAAATCACATTCTCATGATGTAGTAATGAGATTATTAAGTGGCTTATTATTTGAAAGCCGCACACTATTTATTGATAGTTATTATACAAGTGTCCCTTTGGGTGAAGAACTTTTAGAGAACAATACATTTTTTGTGGTACTGTAAAAATAAACAAAAAAGGTCTACCACCGCAGGCAAAAAAAAAAAACAAAAACGTGGTGAAATGATGAGTTTCGAAAATCGTAGCGGTGTAAAATTTCTGAAATGGACTGACAAAAGACCAGTTTGCATGTTAACTACCTCAAAGAATCACCGGTGTAAATTTGTGCAAGGAACAAATGGTCCAGTAAAGCCCGATGCTGTGTTTGATTATAATATTGCAAAAAAAGGTGTTGATTTATCAGATCAACTATCGGCGTACTACAGTTGTTTACGAAAAACCATTAAATGGTACCGAAAAATAATAATACAATTAATATGCGGAACTTCCCTCGTGAATGCCTGGTATATTCATAAAAGATGGGGCACTAAAAATATAACTATGTTACGATTTAGGGAAGTTATTATCGATTACCTTTTGCCCAATGAACAAATATGCCGTTATATACCGTCACATAAACATGTTCTTCAATCATATGAAAGATCTGCAAGAGAGTCCCGTAAACGCTGCAAGGAATGCTATAAAAATATGTCCAATAAAAAGGACAGAACTTATGCCACTAACAATACTACAAAAGTTAAGACGTATTGTAGGCATTGCAAGGGTCAGCCAGCACTTTGCTTGAAATGTTTTAACAAATTACACAAAAAACAATAAATAATGAAGTTATAAATAAAACAATATCAGATTTTATGTTATTTTTACCGTATTTGAGTTTTTTTATAATACTGTATTATTATGTTTATGTTATTGAACAAAACTTATGTTTCTGATACATTATTAATTATAATTATTATTAAAAATAAATGTTTTTAATGAATAGACATTAAATTTTTATTATTTTAATTTTCAGCGTCTAATAGTCTAATAATTCAGAACACAATCGAATGCGTACCGCCGGTGGCCCGCGCCGCCCGATGAGACAATCGAATGCGTACCGCTGGTGGCCCGCGCCGCCCGATGAGACAGTTTAGTGCGGGCCACCGGTGGCCCGCGCCGGCGTGAACGTGTTAAAAAATATTAAACGATGGGAACTTCATAAAAATATTTCTAAAGCATAGAACTATAAAACTATCGAGAACTGCAAGAACTCAAAAAATCATCAGCACATTTTCACTGAATGTCATGCTGGGCGTAAAAATTAAAAATTCATTATAAATTATTAATTGGTGGAATGTCGCTGCGAAATTGAATATAGCTGCTGAACTTGACTAGAACTACCGGGAACTCTTGTCAAAAATGATAATATTTAACGCATTTTAGTACTGTTGTGTCTCGAGGGGAAGGCACTGGGTTTTTTTGGGATTCACCATTAAAGCTGGAGAGCCGAGGACCAAGTTAGGAGCCAGCAGAGAAGGAATGATATATTCTCCTTATATATATATATATATATATATATATATATATATATATATATATTGTGACGTTGCCGTCCCGCACGCGTCCACCGGATCTCTCTCCGATCGCTACGCGCGGAAAACGTATCCGCGCCAGTCTCAAACTAGAGCCGTACCGAAATCTCCAGAGGGGCGTTATTTGGTCTCTTAATTTTATTATTATTTTCTTATTTTCTTATTTTTCTTATTTTGATACAACACGGGAGCCTTACCGGAGGAGCGTGAAAACGGATCAAACACAACGACTTGGAAGACGACCTTCAGGGGAACGAAAGAGGAAAGAAATTATCAACTACCGAATTCAGAATTGAGGCGAGAAGCGCAAGAGGACAAAGAGGATTCTCGCGCCGGGACGCAGGACCGTGCAGAGACGTGCTCCGAAGGACCCCGAAGGAGCTCCATCGCCGCGAGGCACGGCGGAAAGAAGAAGGTCCGCAAGGGACCTTATTGCGTTCCTCGCTTCCGAGACCCAGCGGGAACCGCCGAGGCCCTCTCAGAAGGGCCCCATGAAAAATATCGATCGCGATCTCGGGGGTGCGCGCGCCCTCGGTACACTCATGAGCGTGCCGCCGAACGACAGCCTCGCGTGTTATCGCGTGATTGACCATGATAATACGCATCCCGATTGCGCATCCCCAGCTGGCCCGGCGTTACCGATAGATCGCGGTGTTCCCGGGTCAGATTGGGCGCGAGCGTGTACAAAAGTAAGACGCGAAAACTAGTCGAGAGAGCACCAGCAAGTGTGAGCAAGGAGAGCGAGGAGAGATCCCGGCCGAGAGCGAGGCGAGCAGAAGGGCTGCAGCGGGATCGCGAGGGGACGAGGACGAGCAAAGAGAAGCTGCCGAGCCTCCGGACTCCCGGAAGAAGAGCATCGTCACCAGTGAGGTTATCCCGCTATTAGCCACGCATGTTCGCGATATCGGGAGCGCGTCGTTCTGCCGTCGTGGCCGTAATTTAATGTTTGTTTGCGTACGAGCTCCGCTCGGAAGTTTAGCGATTATCGCGTCGTTGTGGCATAATTGTATTAGCGACACGACCCCGTCGGCAAGCAATCCGAGCCCCGAAACGTCTCGAGGGTTGGCTCATCGCCCTTTTCTTTTTTTACCTCAGGATTAGCAACACGATATAATTTGTATTCGTAAAATCCTCTGGCGACGGAATTTCCGCGTGGATCTTTGAGAATATAAGTTACTGAATTAGTTTGATTTTGCGTCCGAGCTCCGCTCAGAAATTTATTATTATAATTGTATTAGCGACACGGCCCCGTCGGCAAGCGACCCGAGCCCCGAAATGTCTCGAGGATTGGATTCTGTAAGTATTGCGCGTTTTATATCGTCCATATCGTCTCTCTGGAAATAGCGGACCGGAACTACGTAATATATTAGTCGCGCAATTTCTCGCCCGTTTAGCGTCTTGTCGTGTACGTGTGAGTGTGTCTCGCGATTAGGTATTCTTTGTTAACCATCGAGTGTGAATGTGTTTCATGCGAATATTTCGGTCGATTATTTTCTTTGGCAAATCATATTGGGATGAATGAGTGTTAGAGTGATTTCGCGGAGAGTACGGAATATCGTTTGAGCGTTGCGAGCTAGATTTGCGCGGTGAATGCTAAGGGTGCACTGGATGCATGTGGTACTCGTATGGCATGTCAGAATAGCGAGCGAAATATTATCGATCCATGAGAGGTCTGATAATCGACCCGGTATAATTACGTTCGAGCACAGGCTCTAATTTAACGATTATTTTCCGCGGCGCTAAGTTGTTTCTAATACCCAGATTCGCTTCCGCGAACTTATTAACACTGAGTGTATCCCAGCTTATCCTTGTTTACTATTCGTACATATCTTTTCTAAATTAATAAAGCTGTTATTTATTTGTTACAATTGACGAATTTAATTTCTTTTACGCGTATTTGTCGCCATATTTGTATCGCCTCTTGCCTTCATATAACATTCGTCCAACATCCGCCCTACCCTTTTACCGTTAGGTGAGCTAGTCAGCCTGCGACGAAATCGACTTCTTTCTTTGCGTCTTTTTTGCGTCTATCTCGCGTATTTGACGAATTGATACGTGCAAGACCGTATCTGGCGCCCAACTTAAATTCTCGCGAATATTAAGGTTTCGTCACGGCACGCGCGGAACATCTTCCACCCCGTTCCCTTCTGGCATGTAACCATTTCTCCGTTCCTTGTGTTTTTGTCGACGTCCCGCCTTTTCCCGTATCTCCCGACCGGCGAATCGTACTCCCGTTCGCCAGCGCAACCGAACAACCGCGCGACGGAGAGATCGCGACGGCGTACGCGCGCCGGGATCGCGAAGGGAAAAGTCGTCGCAATATATATATATATATATATATATATATATATATATATATAAAGCTTTATTGTTTATTATATATACTTATATATATAATAAACAATAAAACAACAAAGATATATTATATCTCTATATAAATACTTACACACAAACACAAATACAAAACAAATATAAATATATAAATACACAAAACATATAAAAAAAATATATATATACATATAAGTAGTGATAGTAAGCCGGTTCTAACGCTGGTCCTCTGAGGGCAGAGGGGGAAGTATAACGTCATGCAGAGCGAAGAATCTACGGTGGGAGGGAGGAAACGCGATCCAACCGGTGGACGAGAGAACCGCGGCACGATCGTTGGGCGATAGGTCCGTGGGAAAGAAAGCGATAGCGCGAGTCTTTTACATGCACGTGAGAGAGATAGCGATCATGTGGGAGAAGGATAGCGCGAAGCGTCCGCGTGGTCGTGGAAGAAGGATAGTGCTAATGATCTGCATGCACATGGATGATGCGCAAGGTGATGCACGAAAGGATAACGCACGAAAAAGGATGATGCTCGCATGCATGTGGGAAAGAGAGAAAGAGGGAGAGATAGCGCGTGGGTATAAAAAGGAAAGATTGAGGCGCAGAAATAATTCACATTTTTTATATATAATAACAAAAGTATTTATTTAAAAATTCTATGTATCATATAAATGTGTGTGTATGTGTGTGTGTGCGCGCGCGCGCGCGTGTGTGTGAGTGTGTGTGTGAGTGTGTAGGTGAGTGTGTGTGTCTGTGTGTGTAAGTGTGTGTGTGGGTGAGTGTATGTGCGTGTGTGTGTGCGCGCGCGCTTGTGTATGTGTGTGTTGAAAAATAAAAAATATAATA
>JBCEZV010000089.1:842973-854184 GCA_039654365.1 Cataglyphis livida
ATATATGTAGTTATATAATGATAATTATATAATGATAATGATTTTATGTATAAATATATGTAATATATTATTTATATTCAATTAATATAATCATTACCTCGAATTCATTCTTGAGGGAACATGAATCCCATATACGCGCATCATGGGCGCTGCCTCTCCATCGAGCAACAATGTCCAAGATATGTCGTTCAGTATCATAAACCACCTGGATGTTTAACGAATAAAAACTATTCCGATTCATATATAACGCAGCTTTTTCTTGGTTGGGGCATTTGATCAATATGTAAGAAAAATCAATACATCCTACAACCATAGAAAAACGAACTGCATTATAAAATTCCTGTTGAAGGGTTTCTATTCATGGCGGAAATTTAATAAATTCTGGCAGCAGAGTTCTGCCAGTGAAACGTTGAAGCAACAACTTTAGACACTGTTGGCTGCGATACACCATGCAGATCTTCTGCAGTAAAAATATTTTTTTTTTAAATATTAATTTTTTAGTTTTATTTGTTTTTTCTTCAAATTTTTTATTACAAATGTATTTATATATTATTATTTATATATTTATATATAATTATATAATAATAATTATATATAGACATAATTATATATATAATAATTATATAATTTTAATTATATAATATTAATTATTAATATTATTAATATTAATAATATAATAACAATTATGTAATAAATAATAGGTTTAATTATGAAAAAACTTACCCAATTCGACTTGATAACATCCTTTAGCATAATAGCAAAAGGCGATGAAAATTTGAATAGTTGGTGTTAAAATATTTTTTCTAACAGAAACAGAAGATAACCTCTCTTCTACTAATGAGATCACGAAACGCGTACATTCTTTACTTAATCGATATATTTGTCGGAACTCGCAAGCATTCTAAATTTTAAAACGATCTCTTCTATTTCAAAACACTCGCGGATTACGATCATGTATTACATTTACTTTCCGAACTTCGATTGCATGATCGATATCATCAAATACATCCATGATTATATTTGAAGTATTCTCCGTTTGAAGTATGCTTTCTTTGAAGCTAATTTTGCTTCAAAGTATACGATATTTTGCCCTAATTATAAATTTAAAATGAAAACAAAATTCATTGCATTTTATATACTATTATATTTTTAGAAGAAATTTCAGAATTGATTAAATATCATTAATATTGTTATATAAAAAAATTTTATTATATATGAAAACTTGATTATATAATAATTTTATTAATGAAATCAATTATATAACAATGATAGAATTAAATTAATGATAGAATTAAACAAACTTGCGAACTAAGAGTACAACGTGCTACTATTACATATAAATGTACGTATAAATGGGCACATTTATTGGTATATTTATCGAAAATAAAATAAATATGCTATAAATGTGGTTCAGAATACGATTTTCACTATAAAGTTGTGCATTTAAGCTAAAAATGGCGATGTGTCTCTAAATGTGCGCTCAGAATGACCAAATTTATCGTCACATCTAAGGCACATTTAGAGGCACATCTAAAAATAGATGTGAGCTCAGAGTACGGGCCAATGTGTATGTGCATGCATATGTATGATTCTTATATGTACACTTTTTATAATTTATAATAAATAAGAAAGAGAGAACGAGAGAGAAAGAGCGGGAGAGAGGGAGAGAGAGGAGAGAGGGTGGGAAGAAGAGAGACAGAAAGAGGGGGCGGGGGGAGAGTATATGTACTTGTATATCCCATTATGCCGTATTGACATACTGCAAAATAAACAAATCATGCGTCGCTATGCGGCGTATACAACGCTATTGTTTTGTATGTATGGAATGTCTCACTTTGTTATCATTCATACAGTGAGAGCGAGTAGACAATAGCTCCGTGTGTCGTCATAATATGTACTTCATTATTACACGCGATCACAAGAGTTTTTAAAAAATGTCTACAATTTAATTTCTATTACAATTAATATTTACCGATTCATAAGCGAATATTCATCAAAGTAGATATTAATTTTGTGTGATTTATTAATATACTATTATGCTAATATAAAGTAAGTTTAATTATAAAAAACAATATTTTTCAATAAAAAAAAAATTATAAAGGCAAAAAGAATATGACAAGTACATAAAAAGATCTCAATTCGTATCCAACAAAAAATTTAATATTTAT
This sequence comes from Cataglyphis livida, assembly GCA_039654365.1. Classification (NCBI taxonomy): domain Eukaryota; kingdom Metazoa; phylum Arthropoda; class Insecta; order Hymenoptera; family Formicidae; genus Cataglyphis; species Cataglyphis livida. The sequence continues at coordinate 845,142 of JBCEZV010000089.1, forward strand.
TTTTAAAAAACTTCTACAAAATTTTTTTTTTGAAAAATAATTTTACCATAAAAAATAGAAAACTAAAAAATAATTTGTCCCTAAAAAATAATCCTAACAAATAAAAACTGCTGAAAAATAAAAAATAAAAATAAAAATTAAATATAAAATCAGTAGTTATTTAGCCAAGTAAAAAGCAATTCAGTTTATTAGGATTTGTAATATGAAACAGTATTTGTCATAAAATGATTCTTGCATTATAGAAATATTATAGATGAACAGATAATCCATAAAATTAGAACGTATTTTATTTTTATTAATAAAAATTTGATTTTGAATAATATATCATAAATTACACTTATAGAGTTTATTAGGGATGTTATGTATATATTATAATATCAAATCATATTGTTGATGTTAAATTCAATTAGAATTTCTCTAATTTAAAGTATGTCTTAGAGTATAATTTGAAAGACAATTTTTCGTAAACTCTAAGTCGCATAAAACACTTATACCGAAGCAAAGTATAAAAATTTGACATGCTCAGATTGCATTAAAATATACTACTAAAAAAAATAAGGAACACTTTTTATATCCTAAAAATTGAGCTATTTTCAAATCTTTGAAATTCGACGAAAAATCATCGTACACAAAATTAAAAAAGCATTTTAAAATTTGAAGTTTCAACTTTAATGCGATACTTTAATGCAACTTTTATTGATAGTTTTAAAAATTTTTTATCTTTCTTGTTCTGTACTTTAAAAAAGAATACATTGTTTTGTTTTTTAAAATTACGTATTTTTAACATTTTGTAACTCGATAAAAAAATTTCTTTTAAAAAATTTATCTTAAATTCCATAAACTCTCTCCAATCCTTGTACTTCTTAACAGAAGCGTGGTGAACTCTCAACATATATCTATGATGTGCGTCCCGCAGACATATGGGCCCTACAATTTAACGCCGATTCCAAACGGCCTAATTAGAAGGGTGCTCATGGCAAGATACTCTCAGTGATTTGCTATTGCCTACTGAGAGGTGACGATCGCGAATCCAACAATATTTTTGGCTCAGGCTTGATTTGAACCTGAGACCTTTGACCATTTTTTAAAATTTTTCTATGATTCTGTAACGGTCGGTTTTCCCGAGCGCTGTCAGAGGATAGCTCGGTCGTGATCAGGGCTCGGAAGAAATAGCAAGCACGAGAATGCGAATGAGTTTTGCCAAATAAACAAGCTTTATTTATTGTCCGAATGCGGGGTTACAAAGTGTGGGTGGATGCGTGTGTATGTGTGTGTGTGTGATCGTGTGTGTGTGTGTATGTGTGCTCGGATGAATGTAGACAGGTGCAAGTGCCCGCGAGTGAATCGGCGCAGATAAGAGCGGTGCGGAGTCACCCTGACGGTGCGCGTCGGGTGGTGTCGCGCCCAAGTGCACGCAGCGGTTGCACTTGCAGTTGGCGCTCTTTGGCGGCGGATTGAGCGCGTCGCGCGATAATCGATATGCGCGATCGATAGGCGGTCTCACCCGGCGGGTGAGAAGCGCGATGGCACGCGGTGATATCGTCGCGAGGGGCGGGAGCCTCGCGACGCGGCGAATAGCATGCCGATATTTTCGGCGCGTAGGGCGGTCTTACGGCCCTAGTCGTGCGGATTCTCTTGCCGTAATAATAACGAGTCCCGGTCGTTGCGTCGGATCGCGAAAGGGTTCGCGATGTATCCGGGATTTGCGGGAACGGTTCGCGGTTGAAATCGGAACGTCCGGCAGACGGGAATATCCGTCGGTGGCGGGTAACTTCCCACCGCTAGAGATATTGCCGGACGATAGGATACTAGGTCGGAACGCTTAGCTTGGCGGGATGCTGCGAGAGCCCGAGACGGAGCAGAGACGGAGTACACCCAACCTCGATCTCGATCTCGCTGTCTAAGCGCGTAGGTTTCTTCGGAGGTTTGAGCGTCGTGCCGACTTCAGAGCAGCGGAGAAGGTTCTCTGATTCTTTACCCGGCGGAGCGCCTTTTTAGATCCGGTGTCGGCGGTATCGCGTCGGCGCGATAATTGTTTGTTCAACAATTTGTTTGAGCGCGCTCGCGGCTCGGGAATTTTCGGAAGCGGTCCGATCGGTTTCCCGAGCGCGCGACTCGTGTTCCAGTACGGTGTGCCGACCCGGTGATACAAACAACAAAACAATAACAATGTAATAAATATCTAAATATCTACCAGATGTTTTGTTTTCGCTCGCCGGTTTATAATACGATGGGGCGCATAGCGCCTTCGCTCATCCCGTGACTGCTGGGCGTGGGACGGCGGTTTTTCACGCGCTGGCCCGATTGATGGTCGTCGGGTGGCGGTGTCCGACGGATGGACGACCGGGTAATGATGTGCACATCGTTACAATTCTTTTTTAATAAGTTACACAATTTTGAAATTAAACTATATTTGTTAGAAATAATATCGACACTCCGCCAAAAAATCATCGTAGACAAATTAAGAAAGCATTTTAAAGCTTGAAATTTTAACTTTAACGCTATTGGTGGTTTTAAAAAAATTTTTATTATTTTTTTATTTAAAAAAAATACAGATTTCAAACTCATGTAACTCGGTCAAAAAAATTATAGAAAAATTTGAAAAAAAAGCATTTTGTGGGCAAAATGTTGTAGTTTGTAGAACTTAAGGATGGTAGAGACAATCGTAGCAAAAAGTTGGAATTCGATATTGACGAATATGTGTATTTCTTATATAGTTTGAGTATAAGAAATTGCGTGGAATATTACAATTTAATCATAGCTGCAGTGTAAACATGTATTTTTGAATGTCTGTTGCTTTATTATTGAGAGTTTCCGAATTTTGTGAATCAAAATGATTAACTTTTAGCAGTGACAATATGTCAAATTCAACTTCACAACACAAAATTTTATTTATAAAAATAAAGGAATTTACTCACACTGAGTGATTCAGAATAAAAATCAGAATAAAAATAAAAACAGTTAATAATCACAAAATATACAAGACTTTTAACTATTTAATTGATAAATTTAATAATTTGTCATGTCTCTGAGGAGCGTAAAATATGACAACATTGTAATTTTTCATAAGTTGGCCAGATTGCGCACTCTATACATGAGGCCTACTGGATTATAGCATGCGTAGCTTAAGACTGTATGAAAGGTTGTCAATTTCAAATGGACAGCAATTGCATATCTCTTATATAACTCAAAATTTGCTATAAGTTCATTCCAGCTAATTCACACTATTTCCGTCTTTTTAATTCTTCTCAGCTGAGTGCGATGTTGGCATATTTTCACAGTGAATTTTGCGTTATATATCGGATGATATGATCGATTTCATCGAATTATATTTAATATCTTGTTAACCAGTACTTGTTATTGGTATACTTGTTATTGGTATACTTGTTATAAGTTGTTGAAATATTATTTAATCAAATATTTTCTCTATATATAAACTATACTTTTGCAAATTTTAGACAAATTCTGAATATTATTTCCATTTGTTTTGACCATTTGAATCGACGGTCACACGTTTTGCATAAGACCGACGGGTAGATTTGCTTCAAATTAAAATTCTCATAACTTTTAATCGTTTTAGTGAATCAACTCAGGATTTTTTTATAATTTTTGAACATATGTAAGAACATTTTGTACAATTTTGGTTATTCTATTGCTAATTCCTAATATTTCAAAAATAGATACGAAACATCCTTAAGTTGAATTTTTCGAGAGTTATTTTATCGAGCTGCAAAGTATCAAAAATATGTAATTTTAAAGAACAAAACAATGTGTTTTTTTTAAGTACAAACCAAGATAAAAAAATATTAAAAAAGACTGATAGTGCGTTAAAGTTGAAACTGCAAGCTTTAAAATGGTTTTTTAATTTTTTGTATGATGATTTTTCGTCGAGTTCTAACTTTGTTTGAAAATACTCCAATTTTTAGAATATAAAAAATGTTCCCTAATTTTTTAGTAGTGTATTTGGATCTAGACTTGTGTTGTCCATACAATATTCCATGTTATATGAAAATTATGTTATTTAATAAAATTATTATTATATTAAATATTTATATTTTATACAAAATTTTATAATTTTATATAAAAATGTCAAAAAGATATAATAATAATTAACTAGTCTACTAAAATTTCAATTTATTAGTATATGTTTATATATATGTTCATATATTATATATTATGTACATCTATCATTGACGTACATCAAATAATATATTACACTATATATTATTAACATATTAAATAATGGATATTATAATTCAAAATAATATACAAAATATTTCAAATTAAAAAGATAGAAGAAGTTGGAAAAAGTTGAAAAAATATTAAGATTTAAAAGATATTTACCTCTAATAAATTTTTACAAAAAGCAATGAAATTACAATAAAAAATCTCACAAAGAGTAAAACTTTACAAAAACGGATTCAGCCTTAATGATCTTGACCTTGACATATGTTGTCAAGGTCACTGTCCTGAGTAACGTCAAAGAGGTTTTAGCCGTCGTTCGTTGTTTATTAAAAAATTATTAACAAAAAAATTTCTGTGAGTTATTTGCAATTTTCGAACACCATATACGCGCGCACACGCACACATACACACACACACACACACACACACAACTTACAAAGTACATGTTACATTGTAAAGCAAGATCCATCCTGTCTATCGGCCAAAGGCCTCCCTTGCACCCCCTCCTGTGTGCGTGCGTGTGCGTGTGTGTGTGCGTGTGTGGATGTGTGTGTGCGGGCGCGCGCGTGCCCTGTCCATGCATGTACTTTGGTATATTTCAAACTTTTTTTGTTAATAACTTTTTAATAAGCAACGAGCAACAATTAAATTAAAAAAAAAGTTACTCAGAATTATGTCCTTGACAACATATATCAAGGTCATTGATATCGATGAGGTCACCGATATCAATGAAGGCATACAAATCATAAATACTAATTCTACATTGTAATAATAAATATTATAAGGAAGTTCGAGGACGGAAAAGGCAAAGAAAAACTTGCAATTTTAAAATAAGTGTATATCATGGCATTTAGATTGCCAAAGGATATTTGGATATAATACAGATATGCCGATTTATTGCGTATTTTTGTATATGCATCCTCCACGACAAAATTTTTTGGAACAAGAATTGCAAAGTAGTACGATTTTTGATTGAACATACTTTTGTCGTGAGATAAACATTATAAATTATCAATTAATATTCATTGCACATTTGATGAATATATTTTCTTATCTTTTAATTTAAAAAAAATTTGTTTATTTTTTTCATTTTTTAATATAAATTACTAATGCAATAAGTTGCTGATTATCAACACGAAATCAACGAATCTGGAATTATTGTTGAAATAGACGAGGCAAAATTGGGGAAGAGAAAATATAATAAAGGCCGCGTTATTCGAGGACAATAGATTTTTGGAGGTATAGAGCGAGACAGTAGAAATTTATTTATCGTTCCTGTATCTGATAGATTAACTTATTCTCCAATTCCCCTTATAACTCGCTATATAAAACCAAGATTCATTATTCATACGGATTGCTGGAAAGCTTACAGTAAATTAAATAATTTGCATTATCAACATAAGTGTGTTAACCACAAAGAAATTTTGTTGATCCCACTACAGGCGCTCACACGCAAAACATAGAACACCTATGGCGCGAAATGAGAGCGGCAATACCAGGTTACGGTACGCGCATATATCATTATAAAGCTTACATTGCTAAATTTATATTTAAAAGATTTTATAAAAATTAATAAGTAAAGTATATTATAATTATATATTTATAATAAAACTTTTCCATTTTATATATATGTATTATTAATTTATAAATGTATTTCTTCCTTATTTATATATTTTCCATTTACACAACAATTGTGGGATGAACCTCGTTTTGCTTTGTAAAGTATGTTATATGTCCTACATTAAAAAAAAAGATAAAAATGAACATGAAGAGAAGCAGTCGTCGGGACTTGAATGCTCGCCGTCGACATAAAAAGTACAAGGACGGGAGCTACACTCATATAAGCTACGCCGCCTCGCTGAAAACAAATGTAAATTTTCTGTTCATGTGCGGCATAGTTTCGTAATCCAAATTTTGCTTCTCGATTTTTCCTAAACTAAGGTCCATTCACTCAAATCTCTTTAGGATTTTTATCCTCTACTTATAACCTATCGAACGAGTTATGATTTGAAAATCGATTTCGCAATTGGCGTCATCTCCTTGTTAGTACTGATTAGTACTAATCATTTCTGTTACTTATGAGTGAAGCATTTCCGATTGTGCATTTTAAATGTCGCTTCGTAGTCTTTACCGCCGCTTCCCATAACCTCCAAAATAGGGAGTTCTTGCCGTGACAAAATGTCAACTTATTCCTTTATTAGTTGTCTTTTCATGAATTTTTTTCTTGATTATTAAACATTTGTTGTATTTCGCGATCTGCTCCCACAAAATTACGTCCATTGTCTGAGTATAAGTACGAGGGTATCCCTCTTCTTGCTAGCAATCATTTTTGTGACCCTATAAACGCCCTCTGTTGTCATATCTTCTACCAATTCAATATGTACAGCTTTAGTCGTCATACATACGAATATTGCTTACGTAAGCCTTGTATTGTTTATTGTTTCGTCTTACGCAATCGCGCACGAATATAGATTAACAATAATCGAGTTCGCAAATGGCCTGGATATGTTTACTCTGGCTTCCGGTAATTGTCCCATTAATGTCGAACCAATTTAGGACTAGCCTTGCGGCATGCCACACAGTCTCTCAGATATTTCTTTACTTCATTCTTGCCCAAGATTAGCTAGTGATCTTGACAGATGAAGCCAGCGTCTCATTGACTTCGGCGTGGAAAAAGCCGTTGATGTCGATTTAAAATGATCAGCTTGATGAAGTGATGTTTAGTAGGTAACATCAGCGAATGCTTGACTTCGTCAGCTAATGATGAGTGCTCTAGTCTGTCTCCTACTCTTATCAAATCATGTTTATCCAGGTAAGACTTTAGGTTAATTAATTTCAATCCCTTAGATATCGCTTGTTGTTCAGCTTCTCTATTTCAATCTTTCATACACTTGTTTAAATTACCTTTACTAACGTATTTCGCGCTTCTCTTAACTCCTCAACAGATACATATTCTACGTATCTCTTTTTTACATTGTAAATTATATATAAACCTTAATATATAATCAGTAACACGCAACAATTTGAACAATGATGAGAAATTTTCATTTCTCATTACTGATTCGCAAGATTGTGCTAACATAATTGTTGTTTCTTTACGCTCTTCGGATATACAATTATTCGTTATTTTCATATCATCACTCTCGGTAAATTGTTCTTCTGTCTTTAGTCAGTTAGAACTTTCCCACCATAATTTAGAGTTTAATAGCTTCTAGTTCTTTAATAGCTTTGGTTGTCCCTCTCAAAATTAAGTCTGCAAAATTGTCTTTAGTTTTCTTAGATATCGTCAATTGCAAGGCGAAGAACTGTTCTATATCTCGCTTACTCTATTCACTACGAACGTATCTTTTGGCCAAAGATCCTATCCATGCTAACACAATCTGCGAAAATCAGTCCAATAATGTTTATTACTTATCTTTACATTCAAACTAGCCACCACTTTATTCATTAATCGAATCAGCAATACCGCGTCACATAATTCTAATCTCGGTAACGATAATGTTTTTAAAGGTGCTACTATAGATTTGGAACACATCAAAAACAGTTGTATTATTCATGTTTGATTCTTTACATATTAAATAAATGCAAGCTTCATAAGCTTGTTTGCTAGCATCACTAAACCCATGCAGTATTTGACTCACATCTTCACCAGTAATCATTAATCTAGGTATATCTATCGATTCTAAGACAGATAATTGATATCGAAAACGCGTGTATTTTGCACGTTAGCCAGTACTATCATCCCAACTGATCTTCAAAGTCCACAAATTTTAGATCAGAATTTTTGAAAAGGTTATCACCGGACCAACTAACCCCAACGGATCAAATAATTTAGAAATCTCAGATAGTATAGCACGCTTAGTTATACGTCTTTTTTCTTCGCTAATCGGAATTACGAAATTGAGAGTAGCATTATTTGTGTTCCATCTTATACCTAATAATTTCGACTTTTGGTCCTCTTCTAATTTTACAAACTCTACATAGCTACGCACATCATTTTCCTTGATTATCAAAACGTTATTATTCTATTTATATAACTCGTATCCTCTTTTTTTTAATACTTATATTAACTGATTCTTTAATTGCAAGCTCCTCTATGCTATTAGCGCCTATTAAAAGATCATACATATAAAAATCTTCTTGAACTACTTTGACTGCTACTAGAAATTCCTTACCATCCTCCTCTGCGAGCTGTTGCAAACATTTAACTGCTATATACGAAGCTGGTCTGATATCGTAAGTCAACGTGAAAAACTCATATGACTTTATAGACTCGCAACTGCTTTCCTTCCATAAAATTCTGCAAAGGTGCATGCTCATTATGTATCATCACCGGTCTGTACTTTTTAATTATATCCACATTATATTATTTAATTATATCCATAATTAGAACATATCTGAAACCTCAGATTATGCTATATGATGAGTTCCTTCCATAACGCATCGTTTAACAAAATGCCTCTATTATCCTTACTAGATTAGATTAGATTAGATTAGATTAGATTAGATTTGATTTATTGATTCCCCTTGGGGTTACAATCTCTTACAATTACAATTGTTATAGCCCGACTAGCTATAACCGAATTATTATTAATTTAAAGTATTTTTTAATACGGCTTCCGACTATAGCGAGATATCGCGAAAGGCGTATAACGGTATAACGTTACAAGCACGAAACGCTGACGAAGTGAGCCACGCGCCGAGGCTAAGCGATGGTGAAAGAATCGAACCACCGGAAATGCAAGGAATTTCGATCGAACGATCTTAACTTACATTTCGGTCTAACGATTCGAAACAAGCGACACAACCATATATGGTCATGTCGCTAAGGGATCCCCTCCAAAAAATCAACCTTACG